>JAVSCE010015597.1:0-21817 GCA_032199065.1 Smutsia gigantea | reverse complement strand
ATGCTAACACGCTGGAAAACATAGAAGAAATGGACAACTTGTTAGAGAAATACAACCTTCCAAGACTGACCTACTAAGAAAAAGAAAAACTAAACAGACCAATCACCAGTGACCAAACCGTATTGGTTATCAAAAAACTACCCAAGAACAAAACCCCTGGGCCTGATGGATTCACCTCTGAATTCTACCAGACATAAAGAGAAGAAATACCACCTATTCTCCTTAAAGTTTTCCAAAAAATAGAAGAGGAGGGAATACTTCCAAACTCATTCTATGAAGCCAGCATCACTCTAATACCAAAACCGGGCAAAGACATCATCAAAAAAGAAAATTACAGACCAATAACCCTGATGAACGTAGATGCAAAAATACTCAACAAAATATTAGCAAACCGAATTCAAAAATACATCAAGAGGATCATACACCATGATCAAGTGGGATTCATCCCAGGGATGCAAGTACGGAACAACATTCGAAAATCCATCAACATCGTCCACCATATCAACAAAAAGAAGAACAAAAACCACATGATCATCTCCGTAGATGCTGAAAAAGCATTTGACAAAATTCAGCTTCCATTCCTGATTAAAACTCTCAAGAAAATGGGTATAGACGGCAAGTGCCTCAACATCATAAAGGCTATATATGACAAACCTACAGCTAACATCATACTTAACAGCGAGACGCTGAAAACTTTTCATCTAAGATCAGGAACAAGACAGGGATGCCCACTCCCTCTACTGTTATTCAACATAGTACTGGAGGTCCTAGCCACAGCAATCAGACAATACATAGACATACAAGGCATCCAGATTGGTAAAGAAGAAGTCAAATTATCACTATTTGCAGATGACATGATACTGTATATAAAAAACCCTAAAGACTCCATTCCATAACTACAAGAACTAATATCTGAATTCAGCAAAGTTGCAGGATACAAAATTAACACACAGAAATCTGTTGCTTTCCTATACAATAATGATGAACTAACACAAAGAGAAATCAGAAAAACAATTCCATTCTAAACTGCATCAAAAAGAATAAAATACCTAGGAATCAACCTAACCAAGGAAGTGAAAGACCTGTACTCTGAAAACCACAGACACTCCAAAGAGAAATTAAAGAGGACACTAACAAATGGAAATGCATCCCATGCTCTTGGCTATGAAGAATAAATATTGTGAAAATGGCTATACTACCTAAAGCAATCTACAGATTCAATGCAATCCCTATCAAACTACCAACAGCTTTCTTCAATGAACTGGAACAAATTATTCTAAAATTCACATGGAACCACAAAAGTCCCTGAATAGCCAAACCAATCCTGAGAAGGGGGAATAAAACAGGGGGAATTACAGTCCCTGACTTCAAGCTCTACTACAAAGACACAGTAAACAAGACCATTTGGTATTGGCACGAAAACAGACCCCCAGACCAGTGGAACAGAATAGAAAATCCAAACATTAACCCATACATATACAGCCAATTGATATTTGATAAAAGTGCCAGGGATATACAATGGGGAGATGACAGCCTCTTCAGCAGCTGGTTTTGGAAAAACTGGACAGCTACATGTAAGAGAATGAAACTGGACTACTGTCTAGCCCCATACACAAAGGTAGACTCAAGGTCGATCAAAGACCTGAATGTAAGTCATGAAACCATAAAACTCTTAGAAAAAAATACAGGCAGAATTCTCTTGGACCTAAACATGAGCAACTTCTTCATGAACATATCTCCCCAGGCAAGGGAAACAAAAGCAAAATGAACAAGTGGGACTATATCACGCTGCAAAGCTTCTTTACAGGAAAAGAAACCATCAGTAGAACGAAAAGACATCCTACAGTATGGGAGAATATATTCATAAAAACATATCTGATAAAGGGTTGACATCCAAAATATATAAAGAACTCATGCACCTTAACAAACAGAAAGCAAATAATCCAATTAAGAAATGGGCAGAGGACATGAATAGACACATCTCCAAAGAAGAAATTCAGATGGCCAACAGGCACATGAAAAGATGTTCCACATCGCTAGTCATCAGAGAGATGCAGATTAAAACCACAATGAGATATTACCTCACACCAGTGAGGATGGCCAACATCCAAAACACAAACAACAACAAATGTTGGCGAGGATGTGGAGAAAAGGGAACTCTCCTACACTGCTGTGGGACTGCAAATTAGTTCAACAATTGTGGAAAGCAGTATGGAGGTGCCTCAAAAAACTCAAAATAGAAATACAATTTGACCCAGGAATTCCACTCCTAGGAATTTACCCTAAGAATGCAGCAGCCCAATTTGAAATCGACAGATGCACCCGTATGTTTATTGCAGCACTATTTACAATAGCCAAGAAATGGAAGCAACCTAAGTGTCTATCAGTAGATGAATGGATAATGAAAAAGTGGTACATATACACAATGGAATATTATTCAGCCATAAGAAGAAAACAAATCCTACGATTTGCAACAACATGGATGGAGCTAGATGGTATTATGCTCAGTGAAATAAGCCAAGCCGAAAAAGACAAGTATCAAATGATTTCACTCATATGTAGAGTATAAGAACAAAGAAAAAATACTGAAGGAACAAAACAGCAGCAGACTGACAGAACCCAAGAACGGACTAATAGTTACCAAAGGGAAAGGGACTGGGGAAAATGGGCGGGAAGGGAGGGATAAGAGGGAAATGGGGCATTAAAATTAGCAGATGTAATGTTTGGAGGGCACGGGGAGGGAAGTACAACTCAGAGAAGAAAAGTAGTGATTCTATAGCTTCTCCCTGCACTGATGGACAGTGACTGTAATGGGTTGGTGGGGGGGACCTGATGAAGGGGTAGTTTAATAATCGTAATATTGCATATGTATTTGTAAATTAATGATAATAAAATAAATTATAATAAAAAAGAATGGAATAGAATGTTTGAAATGGAATTTGATGCTGTGAAATGGAATTGAAAGCTATTGTGTGAAGTGGAATGTTGACTAATAGAACAGAATATTAAAGAATGGAATAGAATGTTATTTACAAAACGGGAATAATGTGTTTGAATATAAACAAAAGTTATGGAATGGATTGGAATGCTGTGGAATTGAATGACTTGTTTGGAATGGAATAGAATGTGCGGAATGCAATGGAATGTTCTTGAAATGTATAGAACGTTTAGGAAAGGCATGGCAATTAAGGAATGGAATGGAATTTTCTGGATTGGAATGGAATCTTATGAAACAGAATGGAATATAATGAATTGGAAAGGAATATTGTGTAATCGAATGGACCGTTATGGTACAAAGGGGTATGTTAATTAATAGAACAGAATTTTAATGAATGGAATGGAATGTTAGGTTACAGAACGCTAATAATGTGTTTGAATGTAATCAAATGTTACAGAATGGAATGGAATGTTGTGGAATAGAATGGAATGCTGCGGAATGCCATGGAATTTTTTGACAACGAATAGAACGCTGGGAAAGGAATGGAAATTTAAGGAATGGTATGGAATTTTCTGGATTGGAATGGAATCTTATGAAAGAGAATGAAATAGAATGTTTGAAACGAAATGTAATGTTGTGTAATCAAATGGAATGTTATCGTATGAAGGGGAATGTTTAATAGAACAGAATTTTAATGAATGGATTGTAATGTTAGATTATAGGACAGGAGTAATGTGTTTGAATGGAAAAATATTACGGAATGGAATTGAATGTGTGGAATTCAATGGAATGTTATGGAATGTAATGGAATGCTGTTGAATGCAATGGAATGTTGTGGAAAGGAATAGAAAGATGGGGACAGGAATGGAAGGTTAAGGAGTGGAATGGAATTTTGTGGATTGGAATGGAATCGTATGCAGTAGAATGATATAGAATGTTTGAAATATAATGGAATGTTGTGTAATCAAATGGAATGTTATTGTATGAAAGGGAATGTTGATTAATAGAACAGAATGTTAATGAATTGCATGGAATATTTTTTAACAGAATGTGAATAATGTTCTGGAATGGAATCGAATGTTTAGGAATGGAATGGAATGTTATGAATGCAATGGAAAGTTATGGAATGAATGCAAGGCCGTTTAATGGAATGGAATGTTGGGGAAAGGTTCGGGAACGGAATGGAATTTTGTGTATTGGAATGGAATCTTATGCAATAGAATGAGATTTAATGTTTGAAAAGGAATGGGACGTTGTGAAATGGAATGGAATGTTATGGTATGAATTGGAATGTTGATTAATCGAACTGAATTTTAAAGAATGGAATGAAATGTTAAGTGAAAGAATGGGAATAATGTGTTTGAATGGAATCAATGTTATGCACTGGAATTGAATGTTCTGGTATTGAATGGAACGTTAAGGAATGGAATGGAATGCTGTGGATTGCAATGGCATGATTTGGAAAGGAATAACACGTTGGGGAAAGGAATGGGAGTTCAAGGAATGGAACGAAATTTTGTGGAATGGAATGTTATGCAATAGAATAAAATAGAATGTTTTAAGTGGAATGGAATATTGTGTAATGGAATTGAACGTTATAGTATGAAATGGAATGTTTATTAATGGAACCGAATTTTGACGAATGGAATGGAATGGTAGGTAAAAGAACGGGAATAGTGTTTTGGAAAGGAATTGAATGTTATGGAATGAAATGGAATGTTGTGGAAAGGAATGGAATGATGTGGAATGCAATGGAATGTAGTGGAAAGGAATAGAATGTTAGGGAAAGCAATGGGACATTAAGGAATGGAATGGAATTTTTTGGATTGGAATTGAATCATATGGAATGGAATGAAATAGAATGTTTTAAATGGAATGGAATGTTGTTGAATGGAAAAGTATGTTATGGTATGAAGTAGAATGTTGAATAATAGAACGGATTTTCAAAGAATGGAATGGAATTTTACATAAAAATCGGAATAAAATTTTCGAATGTAGTCGAATGTTGTGGAATTGGAATGGAATGTTTTGAAATGGAATGGAATGCTGTGGAATGCAATGGAATGTTGTGGAAAAGAATAGAGTGTTGGGAAAGGAATGGAAGTTAAAGGAATGGAATGGAACTTAGTGGATTGGAAAGGAATGTTATGGAATGGATGAAAGAGAATGTTCAAAATGGACTGTAATGCAGTATAATCGAAGGAAATGTTATGGTGTGAAGTGCAATGTTGATTAATAGAACCGAATTATGAAGAATGGAATGGAATGTTTTGTAAAAGAATGGGAATAATGTGTTGGAATGGAATAGAATGGAATAGAAAGGAATGCAATAATTTGAAATGCAATGGAATTTTTGGAATTTAATCGGATGCTGGGGAATGCAATGGAATGTAGGGGAAAGAATAGAATATTAGGAAAGCAATGGGAGGTTAAGGAATGGAATGGAATTTTTTAGATTCGAATGGAATCTTATGCAAATAATGAAATAGAATGAACGGGAAAGGAATGTTATGTAATTGAATGAGTGTTATACTATGAAGTGGAATATAGATTTATAGGTCCAAATTTTAAAGAATGGAATGGAATGTTATGCAACAGAATCGGAATAATGTGTTGTAATGGAATCGAATGTAATGGCATTGAATGGGATATTTTGGAATGCAATGGAAATTTATGGAATTGAATGGAATGATGTGGAATGCAGTGGAATGTTGATGAGAAAATAGAATGTTATGGAATTGAATGGAATGTTATAGAATTGAATGCAAGGATGTGGAATGAAATTCAATGTTGTGGAAAAGTTGCAGAATGGAATGGAATTTTGTTGATTTGAATGGAATCTTATGCTATAGAAAGAAATAGAATGTTTGAAATGGAATGTGATGCTGTAAAATGAAATGGAATGTTATGGTATGAAGTGGAATGTTGATTAAAATAACTGAATATTAAAGAATGGAATGACATGTTAGGTGAAAGAAAGGGAATAATGTGTTTGAATTGAATCGAAAGTTATGGAATGGCATGGAATATTTTTGAATTGAATGGAATGTTATGGACAGGAATGGAATACTGTGAAATGCAATGGAATGTTGTGAAAACAATAGAAATTTGGGGAAAGAAATGGCGTGTGAAGGCATGCAATGGAAATTTGTGGATTGGAATGGAATGTTATGCAATTGAATGAAATACAGTGTTGTGTTATGGAATGGAATGGTATGGTATGCATTGGAAAGTTGATTAATAGAGCCGAATTTTGAAGAATGGAATGCAATGTTAGGTAATAATCGGAATAACGTGTTCGAATGGAGTCAAATGTTATGGAATGGATTGCTATGTTGTGGAATGGAATGGAATTCTGTGGAATGGAATGGAATCTTGTGGAAAGGAGTAGAGTGTTGGGAAATGAATGGAAGTTGAAGCAATGGAATGGAATTTTGTGGATTGGAATGGAATCTTATGAAACAGAGTGAAATAGAATGAATTGGAAGGAATGTTGTGTAATAGAATGGAATGTTATGGTATAAAGGGTAATGTTGATTAATAGAACAGAATTTTAAAGAATCGAATGGAATGTTAGGTTACAGAATGGGAATAATGTGTTTGAGTGGAAACAAATGTAACGGAGTGGAATTGAATGATGTGGAATTCAATGGAATGTTAAGGAATGTAATGGAATGCTGTGGAATGCAACAGCATGTTGTGGAAAGGAAAAGAAAGTTTGGGACAGGAATGGAAGGTTAGGGAGTGGAATGGAATTTTGTGTATTGGAATGGAATCGTATGCAGTAGAATGATATAGAATGTTTGAAATGTAATGGAATGTTGTGTTATCAAATGGAATATTATGGTATGAATGGGAATGATTAATAGAACAGAATTTTAATGAATGGCATGGAATATTTTGTAACAGAATTTGAATAATGAGTTCAAATGCAGTCGAATGTTATCTAATGGAATGGAATATTTTGGAATGCAATGGAAAGTTACGGAATTGAATTCAATGCCGCTTAATGGAATGGAATGTCGGGGAAAGGTTAAGGAATGGATGGAATTTTGTGTATTGGAATGCAATCATATGCAATAGAATGAAATAGAATGATTGAAATGGAATGGGATGCTGTGAAATGGAATGGAATGCTTTGGTATGAAGTGTAATGTTGATTAATGGAACCGAATATTAAAGAATGGAATGGAAAGTTAAGTGAAAGAACGGGAATAATGTGATTTAATAGAAGAGAAAGTTACGAAATGGCATGGAATGATGTGGAATTGAAGGGAATGTTATGGACAGGAATGGACTGCTGTGGAATGCAATGGATTGTTGTGGAAAGTGATAGAAATTTGGGGAAAGGAATGGATGGTGAAGGAATGGAATGGAGTTTTGTGGATTGGAATGGAATATTATGCAATCGAATGACATAAAATGTTCTGTTATGGAATGGAATGTTCAGTTATGAAGTGCAATGTTGATTAAAAGAACCGAATTTTGGAGAATGGAATGGAATGTGAGGTAATAATCAGAATAACGTGTTCAAATTGAGTCGAATGTTATATAATGGAATTCTACGTTGTGGAATGGAATGGAATGCTGTTGAATGGAATGGAATGTGGTGGAAAGGAATAGAGTGTTACGAAAGGAATGGAAGTTAAAAGAATGGAATGGAATTTTGTGGATTGGAATGTAGTCTTATGGAATAGAATGAAATAGAATTATTGAAATGGAATGGAATGTTGTATAATAGAATGGAATGTTATGGTATGAAGGTCAATGTTGATTAATGGAACCGAATTTTGAAGAATGGAATGGAATGATAGGTTACAGAACAGGAATAATGTGTTTCAATGGAAACAAACGTTACAGAATGGAATTGAATGATGTGGAATTGAAAGGAATGTTAAAGAGTGGAATGGCATGCTGTGGAATGCAATGGAATGTTGTGGAAAGGAACGGAAAGTTAAGGAGCATAATGGAATTTTGTGGATTAGAATGGAATCCTATGCAATAGACTGAAAAAGAGTGTTTGAAACGGTATGGAATGTCGTGTAATCGAATGGAATGTTATGGTATGAAGTGCAATGTTGATTAATAGAACCGAGTTTTGAAGAATGGTATGGAATGTTTTGTAAAAGAATGGGAATAAAGTGTTGGAACGGAATCAAATGGAATGGAAAGGAATGGAATGTTTTGGAATGCAATGGAATATTGTGGAAAGAATAGAATGTTAGGGAAACCAATGGAATGTTGTGGAAAGCAATGGAATTTTGTGGAAAGGAATAGAATGTTAGGGAAAGCAATGGAAGGTAAAAGAATGGAATGGAATTGTGGATTGGAATGGAATCTTATGAAATAGAATGAAATAGAAAGAATTGGAAAAGAATGTTGTGTAATCGAATAGAATGTTATGGTATAAAGGGGAATGTTGATTAATAGAACAGAATTTTAATGAATGAAATGGGATGTTAGTTTACAGAACGAGAATAATGTTTTTGAATGGAATTGAATGTTATGGAATGCAGTGGACTGATGTGGTATTGAATGGAATGTTACCGCATTGAATGGAATGCTGTGGAATGCAATTGAATAATGTGGAAAGGAGTAGAACATTGGGGATAGGAATTGAAAGTTAAGGAATAGTATGGAATTTTGTGGATTTGAATGGAATCTTATGAAACAGAATGAAATAGAATGAATTGGGAAGGAATGTTGTGTAAACGAATGGAATGTTATGCTATGAAGGGGAGTGTTGATTAACAGAAATAGTTTTTAAAGAATGGTTTTGAATGTTTTGTAAAAGAATGGGAATAAACCGTTGTAATGGAACCAAATGTTATGGAATGGAATGGAATGCTGTTGAATTGAATGGAATGTTACGAAATGGAATGGAATGATGTGGAATGAAATGGAAAGTAGTGGAAAGGTATATATTCTGGGGAAAGGCATGGAAGGTCAAGGAAGACAATGGAATTTTGTGGATTGGAATGGAATCCTATGCAATAGAATAAACTACAATGTTTGAAATGGAATGGTGTTTTGTGTAATTGAATGGAATGTTATGATATGAATTGGAATGTCAATTAATAGAACCAAATTTTACCTAATATATGGAATGTTATGTAATACGGAATAATGTGTTGGAATGGAATCGAACGTTAAGGAATGGAATGGAATATTATCGATTTGAACGGAATGCTTTGGAATGGAATTGAATGCTGGGGAAAGGAACAGAGTTTTGGGGAAAGGAAAGGAAGGTTAAGGAATGAAATGCAATTTTGTTCTTTGGAATGGTATCTTATGCAATACAATGAAATAAAGTGTTTGAAATGGTAAGGAATATGGTGTAATCGAATGGAATGTTATGGGATGACGTGGAATGCAGAGTTATAGAACCGAATTGTAATGAATTAAATGGAATGTTATGGAATGGAATGGAATGTGGTGGAATGCAATGGAATGTTGTGGAAAAGAAAGAATGTTGAGGAAAGGAAAGGAAGGTTAAGGAATGAAATGGAATTTTGTGGACTGGAATGGAATGTCATGCAATAGAATAAAATAGAGTGTTTTAAGTAGAATGGAATGTTGTGTAATGGAATTGAACATTCTGGTATGAAGTGGAATGTTTATTAATGTAACCGAATTTTGAAGAATGCAATGGAATGGTAGGTAACAGAATGGGAATAATGTTTTGAATGGAATTGAATGTTATGGAATGAAATGGAATGTTGTGGAATTGAATGATATGTTATGGAATATAATGGAATGATGTGGAATACAATGGAATGTGGTGGAAATAGAATGTTAGGGAAAGCAATGGGACGTTAAGGAATGGTATGGAATTTTTTGGATTGGAATGGAACCTTATGGAATTGAATGCAATAGAATGTTTTTAATGGAATGGAAAGTTGTTTAATGGAAAGGAATGTTAAGGTATGAGGTGGAATGTTGATTAATAGAACCGGATTTGGAAGAATGGAATGTAATATTACATAATAATCAGAATAACGTGTTTGAATGGAGTCGAATGTTATGGAATGGAATGCTATGCTGTGAAATGGAAAGGAATGATGTGGAATTTAATGGAATGTTGTGGAAAGGAATAGAATGTTGGGAAAGGAATGGAAGTTAACGGAATGGAATGGAACTTTGTGGATTGGAATGGAATCTTATGGAATGGATGAAAGAGAGTGTTTGAAATGGACTGGAATGTAGTGTAATCGAATCAAATGATATGGTGTGAAGTGTAATGTTGATTAATAGAACCAAATTTTGAAGAATTGTATGGAATGTTTTGTATAAGAATGGGAATAATGTTATGGAATGGAATCAAATGGAATAGAAATGAATGGAATATTTTGGAATGGTAAGGAATGTTGTGGAAATGAATGGAATGCTGGGGAATGTAATGGAATATAGGGGAAAGGATAGTATATTAGGGAATGAAATGGGAGTTTAAGGAATGGCATGGAATTTTTTGGATTGGAATGGAATTTTATGCAAATAATTAACTGGAATGAATTGGAAAGGAATGCTGTTTAATTGAATGAGTGTTATACTATGAAGTTTAATATAGATTAATAGGTCCAAATTTTAATGAATGGAATGGAATTTTATGCAACAGAACGGGAATAATGTGTTGGAATGGAATCGAATGTAATGGCATGGAGTGGAATATTTTGGAATGCAATGGAAATTTATGGAATGGCATGGAATGCTGTGGAATGCAGTGGAATGTTGACGAAAAAATAGAATGTTATGGAATTGAATGGAATGTTATGGAAGTGAATGCAATACTGTGGAATGAAACGGAATGTTGCAGAAAGGTTATGGAACCGGGTTGAATTTTGTGGATTGGAATGGAATCGTATGCTATAGAAAGAAATGGAATATTTGAAATGGAATGTGATGCTGTGAACTGGAATGGAATGTTATGGTATGAAGTGGAATGTTGATTAAGGGAACTGAATATTAAATATTGGAATGAAATGTTAGGTGAAAGGACGGGAATAATGAGTTTGAATGGAATCGAAAGTTTTGGAAATGAATGGAATGTTTTTGAATTGAATGGAATGATATGGACAGGAATGGAATACTGTGACTGCAATAAAATGTGGAAAGCAATAGAAAGTTGTGGAAAGGATTGGCGTGTGAAGGCACGCAATGGAATTTTGTGGACTAGAATGGAATGTTATGCAATTGAATGAAATACAATGTTGTGTTATGAATGGAACCTAATGGTATGAATTGGAATGTTGATTAATACAAACGAATTTTGAAGAATGGGATGCAATGTTAGGTGATAATCAGAATAACGTGTTTGAATAGGGTCTAATGTTATGGAATGCAATGCTATTTTTGGAATGGAAAGGAATGTTGTGGAAAGGAATAGAGTGTTGGGAAAGGAATGGAAGTTAAAGGAATGGAATGGAATTTTCTTGATTTGAATGGAATCTTAGGGAATAGAATGAAATAGAGTGTTGCAAATGGAGGGGGATGTTGTATAATCTAAAGGAATGTTATGGTATGAAGAGCAATGTTGATTAATAGATCCGAATTTTGAAGAATGGAATGGAATGTTAGGTTACAGAATGGGAATAATGTGTTTCAAAGGAAACAAATGTTACAGAATGAAATTGAATGATGTGAAATTGAATGGAATGTTAAGGAATGGTATGGAATGCTTTCGAATGCAATGGAATGTTGTGGAAAGGAATAGAATGTTTTGGAAAAGAATTGAAAATTAAGGAGTATAATGGAATTTTTTGGATTAGAATGGAATCCTGTGCAATAGAATGAAAAAGAGTGTTTGAAATGGAATTGAATGTTGTGTAATCGAATGGAATGTTATGGTATGAAGTGCAATGTTAATAGAATGAATTTTGAATAATGTTATGGAATGTTTTGAAAAAGAATGGGAATAATGCGTTGGAATGCATTCAAATGGAATTGAAAGTAATGGAATATTTTGGAATGGCAAGTAATGTTGTGGAGTTGAATGGAATATCATGGAATGGAATGGAATGCTGTGGAATCCAATGGAATATTGTGGAAAGGAATAGAATGTTAGTGAAAGCAATGGAAGGTTAAGGATTGGAATTGAATTTTGTGGATTGGAATGGAAACTTATGAAACAGAATGAAATAGAATGGATTGGAAAGGAATGTTATGTAATCGAATGTAATGTTATGGTATTAAGGGTAATGTTGTTTAATAGAACAGAATATAATGAATGGAATGGAATGTTAGGTTACAGAAGGAGAATAATGTGTTTGAATGGAATCAAATGTTACGAATTCGGATGGATTGTTGTGGAATTGAATGGAATGTTATGGAATGTAATTGAATGCTTTGGAAAGCAATGGAATGTTGTGGAAAAGAATAGAATGTTTCAGAAAGGAATGGAAAGTTAAGGAGTATAATGGAATTTTGTGGACTGAATGGAGTCCTATGCAATAGAAGGAAAAGGAGTGTTTGAAATGGAATGGAATGTTGCGTAATCGAATGGAATGTTATGGTATGGAGTGCAATGTTGAATAATAGAACCGAATTTTGAAGAATGGTATGGAATGTTATGTACAATAATGGGAATAATATGTTGCAATGGAATCAAATGGAATGTAAAGGAATAGAATGTTTTGTAATGCAATGGAATATTGTGGAAAGAACTGAATGTTAGGGAAAGCAATGGAATGTTTAGGAATAGAATGGAATTCTGTGGATAGGAATGGAATCTTATGAAACAGAATGAAATAGAATGAATTGGAAAGGAATGTTTTGTAATAGAATGGAATGTTACGGTATAAAGGGAAATGTTGTTTTACAGAACAGAATTTTAATGAATGGAATGGAATGTTAGTTTTCAGAACGGGAATAATGTGTTTGAATGGAATCAAATGTTACGGAATGGGATGGAATGTTATGGAGTTGCATAGAATGTTACCGAATGGAATGGAATGCTGTGGAATGCAGTGGATTGTTGTGGAAAGGAAGATAATGTTGGGAAATGAATGGAAGTTGAGGAATGGAATGGAATTTTGTGGATTGGAATGGAATCTTATGGAATAGAATGAAAAAGAGTGTTTGAAATGGAATGGAATGTTGTGTAATCGAATCGAATGTGATGCTATGAAGTGCAATGTTAATAGAACGAATTTTGAAGAATGTTATGGAATGTTTTGTAAAAGAATGGGAATAATGTGTTGGAATGCCTTCAAATGGAATTGAAAGGAATGGAATGTTTAGGAATAGCAAGTAATGTTCTGGAGTTGAATGGAATGTCATGGAACCGAATGGAATGCTGTGGAATGCAATGGAATGTTGTGGAAAGAATGTAATGTTAGGGAAAGCAATGGAAGTTTAAGGAATGGAATTGAATTTTGTGGATTGGAATTGAATCTTATGAAACAGAATAAAATAGAATGAATTGGAAAGGAATGTTATGTAATCGAATGGAATGTTATGGTATAAAGGGGAATGTTGGTTAATATAACAGAATTTCCAAGAATGGAATGGAATGTTAGGTTACAGAATGGGAATAATGTGTTTGAATGGAAACAAATGTAACGGACTGGAATTGAATCTTGTGGAATGCAGTGGAATGTTGTGGAAAGGAAAAGAAAGTTAAGGACGGGAATGGAAAGTTAAGGAGTGGAAAGGAATTTGCGTATTGGAATGGAATCTTATGCAGTAGAATGAAAAAGAATATTTGAAATGTAACGGAATTTTGTGTAATCAAATGGAATGGTATGGTATGAATGGGAATGATGATTAATAGAACAGAATTTTAATGAATGGTATGGAATATTTTGTAACAGAAAGTGAACAATGTGTTCAAATGCAATCTAATGTTATGGAATGGAATGGAATGTTTGGAATGCAATGGAAATTTAAGGAATTGAATTCAATGCCATTTAATGGAACGGAATGTTGAGGAAAGGTTATGGAATGGATGGAATTTTGTGTATTGGAATGGAATCTTATGCAATAGAATGAAATAGAATGTTTGAAATGGAATGGGATGCTCTGAATTAGAATGGAATGTTATGGTATGAAATGGAATGTTGATTAATGGAACCGAATATTAGAGAATGGAATGAAATGTTAGGTGAAAGAATGGGAATAATGTGTTTGAATGGAAGAGAAAATTACAAAATGGCATGGAATGATGTGGAACTGAATGGAATGTTATGGACAGGAATGGAATGCTATGGAATGCTATGGAATGTTGTGGAAAGCAATAGAAAGTTGGGGAAAGGAAAGGAGGGTGAAGGAATGGAATGGAATTTGTGGATTGGAATGGATTGTTACGCCATCGAAGGAAATAGAATGTTGTGTAATGGAACGGAATGTTCTGTTATGAAGTGGAATGTTGATTAAAAGAACCGAATGTTGGAGAATGGAATGGAATGTTAGGTAATAATCGGAATACCGTGTTCGAATATAGTCGAATGTTATGGAATGGAATGCTATGTTTTGGAATGGAATGAAATGCTGTTGAATGGAATTGAATGTGGTGGAAAGGAATAGAGTGTTGGGAAAGTAATGGAAGTTAAAAGAATGTAATGGAATTTTGTGGATTGGAATGGAATCTTATGGAATAGAATAAAAAAGAATTAAATGGAATGGAATGTTGTATAATTGAATGGAATATTATGGTAGGAAGGTCAATGTTTATTAATAGAACTGAATTTTGAGGAATGGAATGGAATGTTAAGTTACAGAATGGGAATAATGTGTTCGATGGAAACAAATGTTACAAAATTGAATTGAATGATGTGGAATTGAAAGGAATGTTAAAGAATGGAATGGAATGCTGTGGAATTCAATGGAATGCTGTGGAAAGGAATAGAATGTTTCGGAAAGGAATGGAAAGTTAAGCAGTATAATGGAATTTCGTCGATTAGAATGGATTCCTATGCAATAGAATGAAAAAGGGTGTTTGAAATAGAATGGAATGTTATGGGATGACGTAGAATGCAGAGTAGTAGAACCGAATTGTAATGAAATGATGGAATGTTATGGAATGAAATGGAATTTGGTGGAATGCAATGGAATGTTATGGAAAAGAATAGAATGTTAAAGAAAAGAAAGGAAGGTTAAGGAATGAAATGGAATTTTGTGGAATAGAATGGAATTTTATGCAATAGAATAAAATAGAATGCTTTAAGTGGAATGGAATGTTGTGTAATGGAATTGAACATTCTGGTATGAAGTGGAATGTTTATTAATGGAACCGAATTTTGAAGAATGGAATGGAATGGTAGCTAACAGAATGGGAATAATATTTTGGAATGGAATTGAATGTTATGAAATGAAATGGAATGTTGCGGAATTGAATGGAATGTTATGGAATGGAATGGAATGATGTGGAATGCAATTGAATGTTGTGGAATAGAATGTTAGGGAAAGCAGTGGGACATTAAGGAATGGAATGGAAATTTTGGGATTGGAATGGAACCTTATGTAATGGAATGAAATAGAATGTTTTTAATGGAATGAAGAATTGTTGAGTGGAAAGGAATGTTATGGTATGAAGTGTAATGTTGACTAATAGAACCGAATTTGGAAGAATGGAATGGAATATTACATAATAAGCAGAATAATGTGTTTGAATGGAGTCGAATGTTATTAAATGGAATGGTACCTTGTGAAATGGAAAGGAATGATGTGGAATTTAATGGAATGTTGTGGAAAGGAATAGAATGTTGGGAAAGCAATGGAAGATAAAGGAATGGAATGGAACTTTGTGGATTGGAATGGAATCTTACGGAATCGATCAAAGAGAATGTTTGAAATGGACTGGAATGTAGTATAATCGAATGGAATGTTATGGTGTGAAGTGTAATGTTAATTAATAGAACCGAATATTGAAGGATGGGATGGAATGTTTTGTAAAAGAATGGCAATAATGTTTTGGAATGGAATCGAATGGAATAGAAAGGAATGGAATATTTTGGAATGGAATGGAATGTTGTGGAACCGAATGGAATGCTGGGGAATCCAATGGACTGTAGAGGAAAGAATAGAATATTAGGGAAAGCAATGGGAGGTTCAGGAATGGCATGGAATTTTTTGAATTGGAATGGAATCTTATGCAAATAATGAAATAGAATGAATTGGAAATTAATGTTGTGTAACTGAATGAGTGTTATACTATGAAGTGGAATATAGGGTTATAGGTACAATTTTAATGAATAGAATGCAATGTTACGGAACAGAACAGGAATAATGTGTTGGAATGGAATCGAATGTAATGGCATGGAATGGAATATTTTGGAATGCAATGGAAATTTATGGAATGGAATGGAATGCTGTGGAATGCAGTGGAATGTTGAGGAAGGAATAGAATGTTATGGAATTGAATGGAATGTTATGGAACTGAATGCAATGCTGTGGAATGAAACGGAATGTTGAGGAAAGGTTACAGAATGGAATTGAATTTTGTGGATTGGAATGGAATCGTATGCTATAGAAAGAAATGGAATGTTTTAAATGGAATGTGATGCTGTGAAATGGAATGGAATGTTATGGTATGAAGTAGAATGTTGGTTAAAGGAACTGAATATTAAAGATTGGAATGAAATGTTAGGTGAAAGTACGGGAATAATGAGTTTGAATGGAATCGAAAGTTTTGGAAAGGAATGGAATGTTTTTGAATTGAATGGAATGATATGGACAGGAATGGAATACTGTGGACTGCAATGCAATGTTGTGGAAAGCAATAGAAAGTTGTGGAAACGAATGGCGTGTGAAGGCATGCAATGGAATTTTGTGGATTGGAATGGAATGTTATGCAATTGAATGAAATGTAATGTTGTGTTATGGAATGGAATGTTATGGTATGAATTGGAATGTTGATTAATAGAACCGAATTTTGAAGAATGGGATGCAATGTTAGGTAATAATCGGAATAACATGTTTGATTGGTGTCAAATGTTATTGATTGGAATGCTATGTTGTGCAATGGAATGGAATGCTGTGGAATGGAATGGAATGTAGTGGAAAGGAAAAGGGTGTTGGGAAAGGAATGGAAGTTAAAGGGATGGAATGGAATTTTGTGGATTGGAAAGGAATCCTAGGGAATAGAATGAAATAGAATGTTGGAAACGGAGTGGAATGTTGTATAATCTAAAGGAATGTTATGGTATGAAGTGAAATGTTGATTAATAGAACCAAATTTTGAAGAATGGAATGGAATGTTAGGTTACATAACGGGAATAATGTGTTTCAATGGATATAAATGTTACAGAATGGAATTGAATGATGTGGAATTGAATGGAATGTTAACAAATGGTATGGAATGCTGTGGAATGCAATGGAATATTTTGGAAAGGAATAGAATGTTAGGGAAAGCAATGGAAGTTTAAGGAATGGAATAGAATTTTGTGTATTGAAATGGAATTTTATGAAACAGAATGAAATAGAATGAATTGGAAAGGAATGTTCTGTAATTGAATGGAATGTTATGTTATGAAGGGGAATGTTGATTAATAGAACAGCATTTTAATGAATGGAATGGAATGTTAGGTTAAAGAACGGGAATAATGTTTTTGAATTTAATCAAATTTTACAGAATGGAATGGAATATTGTGGAATTGAATGAACTGTTTTGTGGTGAAATGGAATTCTGTGGAATGCAATGGAATGTTGTGGAGAAGAACAGAATTTTGAGGAAAGGAATGGAAGGTTAAGGATTGAAATGTAATTTTTGTGACTGGAATGGAAAGGTATGCAATAGAATGAAATAGAATGTTTTAAGTGGAATGGAATGTTGTGAAATGGAATGGAATATTATGGTATGAAGTGGCATATTGATTAATAGAACCGAATTTTAAAGAATCGAACGGAATGTTGTGGAATGGAATGCAATGGTTTTGAAGGAATGGAATGTTCTGGAAAGGAATAGAGTGTCCGGAGAGGAGATGAAGTTAACGAATGGAACGGAATTTTGTGGATACGAATGGAATCTTACGGATTGGGATGAAATAGAATGTTTGACATGAACTGGAATGGTGTATAATCGAATGGAATGTTATGGTATGAAGTGGAATGTTGATTAATAGAACCGAATTTTGAAGAATGATATGGAATGTGTTGTCAAAGAAAGGAAATAATGTGTTGGAATGGAATCAAAGGGAATGGAAAGGAGTGCAGTGTTTTGGAATGGAATGAAATGTTGTGGATTGTTTGGAATATAACGGAAAGAATAGAATGTTAGGTAAAGCACTGGAAGGTTAAGGAATGGAATGGAATTTTGTGGACTGGAATGTAATCTAATGGTACAGAATGAAATAGCATTAATTGGAAAGGAATGTTGTGTAATCGAATGTAATGTTATGGTATAAAGGGGAATTTTGATTAATAGAACAGAATTTTAAGAATGGAATGGAATGTTATGTAACAGAATGGGAATAATATGTTGGGAATGAATTGAATGTTATGGAATGGAATGGAATGCTGTGTAATTGAATGGAATGCTGTGTAATGGAATTGAACGTTATGGTATGAAGTGGAATGTTGATTAGTAGAACCGAATATTGAAGAATGGAATGGAATGTTAGGTAATAATCGGAATAACGTGTTCGAATGGAGTTAAATGTTATGGAGTGGAATGCTATGTTGTGGAATGGAATGGAATGCTGTGGAATTTAATGGAGTGTTCTGGAAAGGAATAGAGTGGTGTGAAAGGAAAGGAAGTTAAACGACTGGAAAGGAATTTTGTGGATTGGAATGGAATGTTATGGAAGGGAATGAAATAGAATGTTTGAAAGGGACTGGAATATTTTATAATCAAATATAATGTAAAGGTGTGAAGTGCAATGTTGATTAATAGAACCGAATTTTGAGGAATTCTGTGGAATGTTTTGTAAAACAATGTGAATAACGTGTTTGAATGGAATCGAATGGAAAGGAAAGAAATGGAATGTTTTGGAATGGAATGGAATATTGTGAAATCCAATGGAATATAGTGGACAAAAGTAGAACGTTAGGGAAAGCAATGGGAGGTTAAAGAGTGGAATGGAATTTCGTGGATTCGAAAGGAATCTTATGCAATAGAATGAAATACAGTATTTGAAGTACAATAGAATGTCGTATATTCAATTGGAAGATTGGGGTATGAAGTAGAATGTTGCTTAATTGATTTTTAATGAATGCAATGGAATATTACATAACAGAGTGAGAATAATGTTTTTGAAGGAATCGAATGTTAAGGAACTGAATGGAATGCTGTGAATGCAGTGTCATGTTGTGGAAAGGAATAGAACGTTGGGGAAAGGAATGGAATTTTAAGGAATGCAATGGAATTTTGTGGGTTCGATTGGAATCTTATGCAATGGAGTGAGACACAATATTTGCAATTGAATGAGATGTTCTGTAATCGAATGAATGCTATGCTATGAAGTGGTATGTTGATTAAAAGAAAAGTATTTTAATGAATGGAATGGAATGTTAGGTAACAGAACAGCAATAATTTGTTGGAATGGAATAGAATGTTATGGAATGGAATGGAATGATGTGAAATGCAATGGAAAGTACTGGAAAGTAATAGAATGTTGGGGAAAGGAATGGAATTGAATGCTATCCAATGCAACGGAATGCTGTTAAAAGGAATAGAATGTTGGAGAAAATAATGGAGGTAAAGCATGGAATGGAATTTTGTTATTTAGAACGGAACCTTTTGCAACAGAATAAATAGAATGAATTGGAAAGGAATGTTGCATAATCGAATGGAAAGTTGTGCATGGAATCCTATGCAATAGAATGAAAAACAGTGTTTGAAATGGAATGGAATGTTGTGTAATCAAACGTAATATTATGGTCTAAAGAGGAATGTTGATTAATGGAAGAAAATTATAATGAATGGAATGGAATGTTGAGTAACAGAACGAGAATAATGTGTTGTCATGGAATTGAATGTTATGGAATGGAATGGAATGTAGTGGAATTGAATGGAATGTTATGGACCGGAATAGAATGCTTTGGAATGCAATGGAATGTTGTGGAAACTAAAACATAGTTGAGGAATTGTATGGAGGGTGAAGGAATGGAATGGAATTTTGTGGATTGGTATGGAATGTTATGCAACAGAATGAAATAGAATGTTTTAAATGGAATGGAATGTTGTGTAATGGAATGGAATGTTATGGTATGAAATGGAATATTGATTAATAGACACGAATTTTGAAGAATGGAATAGAATGCTATTTAATAAATGGAATAATGTGTTCGAATGGAGTCGAATTTTATGGAATGGAACTCTAAGTGGTGGAATGGAATAAAATGATGTGGAATGGAATGGAATGTTGAGGATAGGAATAGAGTGTTCGGACAGGAATGGAAGTTAAAGAAATGGAATGGAATTTTGTGGATTGGAATGGAATCTTATGGAATGGAATGAAATAGAATGTTTGAAATGCACTGGAATGTTGTATAATCGAATGGAATGTAATGGTTTGGTGTGGAATGTTGATTAATAGAACCGAATTTTGAAGAATGTTATGGGATGTTTTGTAAAAGAATGGGAATAATGTGTTGGAATGAATCGAATGGAGTAGAAAGCAATGGAATGATTTGGAATGGAAGGGAATTCGGCAGAATGCAATGGAATGTTGTGGAAAAGAATAGAATGTTGAGGAAAGCAGTGGAACGTTAATGATGAAATTGAATCTTGTGGACAGGAAAGGAATGTTATGCAATAGAATGAAATAGAATGTTTTAAGTGGAATGGAATGTTGTGTGATGGAATGGAACGTTATGGTATGAAGTGTAATGTTGAATAAAAGAACCGAATTTTGAAGAATGGAATGTAATATTAGTTAATACTCGGAATAACGTGTTCGAATGGAGTCGAATGTAATGGAATGGAATGTTTTGTTGTGGAATGGAATGGAATACTGTGGAATGGAATGGAATGTTGAGGATAGGAAAAGAGTGTTGGGACAGGATTGAAAGTTAAAGGAATGGAATGGAATTTTGTGGATTGGAATGGAATCTTATGGGAGGGGATGAAATAGAAATTTTTAAATGGACTGGAATGTGTATAATCGTATGGAATGTTATGGTATGAAGTGGAATTTTGATTAATAGAAACGAATTTTAATGAATGGTGTCGAATGTTTTGTAGCAGAAAGAAAATAATGTGATGGGAATGAATTGCATGTAATGGAAAGGAATGGAATGTTGTGGAATTGAATGGAATGTTATGGTATGAAGTGGAATGTAGATTAATACAACCAAATTTTAATGAATGGAATGGAATATTAGGTTACAGGAAAGGAATTATGTCTTTCAATGGAAACAAAGTTATGGTATTTAATTGAATGTTGGGGAATTGCATGGAAATTTAACGAATGCCAAGGAATGCTGTTGAATGCAATGGAATGTTGTGTAAAGAAATAGAACATTTCTGAACAGAATGGAAGGCTAAGGAATGGAATGGAATTTTGTGGATTGGGACGGAATCCTGTGCAATAGAATGAAAAAGAGTGTTTGAAATGGAATGGAAAGTTGTGTAATCGAATGTAATATTATGGTATAAAGTGGAATGTTGATTAATTGAAGAGAATTTTAATGAATGTAATGGAATATTGAGTAAGAGAATGAGAATAATGGCCTGGCATGGAATTGAATGTTATTGAATGGAATGGAATGCAGTTAAATTGAATGGAATGTTATGGACAGGAATGGAAAGCTGTGAAATGCAATGGAGTGTTGTGGAAAGTAATAGAAAGTTGGGGAAAAGAATGGAGAGTGAAGGAATGGAATGGAATTTTGTGGATTGGAATGGAATGTTATGCAACAGAATGAAATATTATGTTTGAATGGAATGGAAATGGAATGTTATGGTATGAAGTGTAATGCTAATTAATAGACACAAATTGTGAA
>JAVSCE010015596.1:0-13494 GCA_032199065.1 Smutsia gigantea | reverse complement strand
AAAAAAAAAAGAAATGGGCAATGGACATGAATAGACACTTCTCCAAAGAAGAAATTCAGATGGCCAACAGGCACATGAAAAGATGCTCCACATCGCTAATCATCAGAGAAATGCAGATTAAAACCCCAATGAGATATCACCTCACACCAGTGAGGATGGCCAACATCCAAAACACAAACAACAACAAATGTTGGCGAGGATGTGGAGAAAAGGAACCCTCCTACACTGCTGGTGGGACTGCAAATTAGTTCAACCATTGTGGAAAGCAGTATGGAGGTTCCTCAAAAAACCCAAAATAGAAATACCATTTGACCCAGGAATTCCACTCCTAGGAATTTACCCTAAGAATGCAGCAGCCCAATTTGAAAAGGACATATGCACCCCTATGTTTATTGCAGCACTATTTACAATAGCCAAGAAATGGAAGCAACCTAAGTGTCCATCAGTAGATGAATGGATAAAGAAGATGTGGTACATATACACAATGGAATATTATTCAGCCATAAGAAGAAAACAAATCCTACCATTTGCAACAACATGGATGGAGCTAGAGGGTATTATGCTCAGTGAAATAAGCCAAGCCGAAAAAGACAAGTATCAAATGATTTCACTCATATGTGGAGTATAAGAACAAAGAAAAAACTGAAGGAACAAAACAGCAGCAGACTCACAGAACCCAAGAACGGACTAATAGTTACCAAAGGGAAAGGGACTGGGGAAAATGGGCAGGAAGGAGGGATAAGAGGGAAAAAGGGGCATTACGATTAGCAGATGTAATGTTGGGGGGGCACGGGGAGGGCAGTACAACTCAGAGAAGACAAGTAGTGATTCTATAGCATCTCACTACGCTGATGGACAGTGACTGTAATGGGGTTGGTGGGGGGGACCTGATGAAGGGGTAGTTTAATAATCGTAATATTGCACATGTAATTGTAAATTAATGATAATAAAATAAATTATATTTTAAAAAAAAAAAAGAATGTCTGCTAGCTAACTAAGATGGTCACTTAATTGCAGTGATGAAGGGGCAGCAGATACTGCAGTGTTAATATAATATGATTCTTAAAATTCAAAAACAGAAATATGAGAAATATAAAATTTTTATAGACTAGTCAAATTCTTGACAAGGATCACATGGACGAAAAAAAGAAAAGCTTATCAGCCCACGTAAAACACTCATGATCCTTCCCTTTGAGGTACGGAAACACAACATAAACACTATGGACAGAGCCATAAGAGAGGGATAAAAGATAATGCTGGCACTTAAAACCAGACTCTTATGACTAATGTCCCCTCAGGACCTTAACAGACACTTCTCCAAACATATACAAATGGCCAACAGGCACAAGAAAAGATGCTCCACATCACTAATCATCAGGGAAATGCAAATCAAAACCACAATGAGGAGTTCCGGGAAGATGACGGCATGAGCACGGCGGTGGAAATCTCCTCCCAAAACCATATGTATTTATGAAAATACAACAAATACAACTATTCCTAAAAGAGAGACCAGAAGATACAGAACAGCACTCAGCCTGCATCTACACCTGAGAGGACTCGGCAACCCGCGAGGCAGGTAAGATACGGGCCGCGAAATAACCAGCCCTGGTGATCTGCGCCAGGAGCACTGACACAAATCACGCGGTGTATCAGAGATTAGAGAGACAGAGGGTGCAGGATCTGAGCCAGGGAACGAACCCGGGTCCTCGCAGCCAGCTCCCAGGACAAAAGAAAAGCACACGCTTTTTTTTAGCAGTCTTAAAGAGATAGGGGCCCAATGGAGGAACAGTATGGTTCTATCACACTCGGCCAAGCAGTTTTAGGAGTCCTGGGGAATTTCGGGAGCCTTGGCTGGCAACTGGGAAAATGTAGCAGCACTGAGACTTCCTACAGAGATCAGCAGCCTCCCATTCATTCCTACCCCGGCCATAGCTACAAAGGGCCCGGCGGAGTGGAGCAGCTGCGGCTGCGGAATAGTGGAGCAACAGCGCCACCTACAGCATGCTCACAGAATCTACTCCAAGAGGACGTCTTTTTTTTGTTTGTTTTTCGTGTTTTTTTCTCTTTTCTTTTCTTTCTTTTCTTTCCTTCTTTTCTTTCTCTTCTTTTTTTATTTTTTTTTTTAAGTCCTAAAGAGCCCAGCTGACATACGTGCCACCTACCAGCGACCACTTCTATTGCCATGAAAAGACAGAGGAATATGGTACAAACAAAGCTTATGCAGACCCAGACACCAGAGAGGGAGTCTGAAGGGATGGAAATGCACAATCTTCCTGAAAAAGAATTCAGAATAAAAGTCATACCATACTGATGGATATACAGAGAAATATGCAAGAGCTGAGGGAGGAAGTGAGGGAAGTGAGGAAAGACAATGCAGAAATGAGACAAGTGATCGACGGGCTTACCAGCAGACTGGACAAGATGCAAGAGACTGTTAATGGAATAGAAACCAGAGAAGAGGAATACAGAGAAGCTGAGGCAGAGAGAGATAAAAGGACCTCTAGGAATGAAAGAATATTAAGAGAACTGTGTGACCAATCCAAATGGAACAATATTCTCATTATAGTAGAACCAGAGGAAGAAGAGAGAGAAAAAGGGATAGAAAGTGTCTTTGAAGAAATAACTACTGAAAACTTCCCCATGCTGGGGAAGGAAATAGTCTCACAGGCCACAGAAGCCCACATATCTCCCAACAAAAGGGACCCAAGGAAAAAAACACCAAGACTCATAATTAAAATGGCAAAGATCAAAGATAAGGACAGAGTATTAAAGGCAGCTAGAGAGAGAAAAAAGATCACCTACAAAGGAAAACCCATCAGACTATCATCAGACTTCTCAGCAGAAACCTTACAGACCAGAAGAGAATGGCATGATATATTTAACGTAATGAAACAGAAGGGCCTCAAACCAAGAATATTGTATCCAGCACAATTATCATTTAACGATGACAGAGAGATTAAACAAATTCCAGACAAGCAAAAGTTGAGAGTTTGCCTCCCATAAACCACCTCTACAGGATATCTTAAATGGACTGCTCTAGAGAGAAGCACTCCTAAGGCTAAAAAGATGTCACCAGAGCAAATAAAATAACAGCAAAGAAAGCAGACCATCCAAATACTAACTAAAGGCAAAGAATAAAACACCTAGTATATAAAAAATGGAGGACGAAGAATAAGAAGGGAGAGAAACAAAGAAACATCAGACTGTGTTTATAATAATCTAACAAGCAAGTTAAGTTAGATTGTCAGATAGTAAAGAAGCAACCATTGAAACTTTGGTAACACGAATGTAAAGCCAGCAATGGCAATAAGTACATATCTATCGATAATCACCTTAAATGTAAATGGACTGAATGCACCAATCAAAAGACACAGAGTAACAGAATGGATAAAAAGGCAAGACCCATCTATATGCTGCTTACAAGAGACTCACCTCAAACCCAAAGATATACACAGACTAAAAGTGAAGGGTTGGAAAAAGATATTTCATGCAAACAACAACAAGAAAAAAGCAGGTGTTGCAGTACTTGTATCAGACAAAATAGACTTCAAAACGAAGAAAGTAGCAAGAGATAAAAAAGAAGGACATTACATAATGATAAAGAGGTCAGTCCAAAAAGAGTTAGATATAACCATTATAAATATATATGCACCCAACACAGGAGCCCCGGCATACGTGAAACAAACACTAACAGAATTAAAGGAGGAAATAGAAAGCAATGCATTCGTTTTAGGACACTTCACCACACCACTCACTCCAAAGGACAGATCAACAAGACAGAAAATAAGTAGACACAGAGGCACTGAACAACACACTAGAACAGATGGACCTAACAGACATCTACAGAACTCTACACCCAAAAGCAACAGGATACACATTCTTCCCAAGTGCACATGGAACATTTTCCAGAAGAGACCACATACTAGGCCACAAAAAGAACCTCAGTAAATTCAAAAATACTGAAATTCTACCAACCAACTTCTCAGATCACAAAGGTATAAAACTAGAAATAAATTTTAGAAAGAAAACAAAAAGGCTCACAAATACATGGAGGCTTAACAACATTCTCCTAATTAATCAATGGGTTAACGACCAAATCAACACAGAAATCAAATAATATATGGAGACTAATGACAACAACAACACAAAGCCACAACTTCTGTGGGACACAGCAAAGGCATTCTAAGAGGAAAGTATATTGCAATACAGGCCTATTTAAAGAAGGAAGAACATTCCCAAATGAATAGTCTAAAGACACAATTACTGAAATTGGAAAAAGAACACATGAGACCCAAAGTCACCAGAAGGAGGGACATAATAAAGATCAGAGAAGAAATAAATAAAATTGAGAAGAATAAAACAATAGAAAAAAAATCAATGAAACCAAGAGCTGGTTCTTCGAAAAAATAAACAAAATAGATAAACCCCTAGCCAGACTCATTAAGAGAAAAAGAGAATCTACACACATAAACAGAATCAGAAATGAGAAAGGAAAAATAACGACGGACCCCACAGAAATACAAAGAATTATAAGAGAATATTATTAGAATCCATATGCTAACAAGCTGGAAAACCTAGAAGAAATGGACAACTTCTTAGAAAAATACAACCTTCCAAGACTGACCTAACAAGAAACAGAAAAACTAAACAGACCAATCACGAGCAATGAAATTGAATCGGTAATCAAAAAACTACTCAAGAACAAAACCTCCAACCAGATGGATTCACCTCTGAATTCTACCAGACGAATAGAGAAGAAATAACACCCATTCTCCTTAAAGTTTTCCAAAAAACAGAAGAGGAGGGAATACTTCCAAACTCATTCTATGAAGCCAGCATCACTCTAATACCAAAACCGGGCAAAGACCGCACCAAAAAAGAAAATTACAGAACAATATCCCGGAAGAACGTGGATGCAAAAATAGTCAACAAAATATTAGCAAACCGAATTCAAAAATACATCAACAGGATCATACACCATGATCAAGTGGGATTCATCCCAGGGATGCAAGGATGGTACAATATTCGAAAATCCATCAACATCATCCACCACATCAATAAAAAGAAGAACAAAAACCACATGATCATCTCCATAGATGCTGAAATAGCATTTGACAAAATTCAGCATCCATTCATGATTAAAATTCTCAACAAAATGGGTATAGAGGGCAAGTACCTCGACATCATAAAGGGCATATATGACAAACCCACAGCTAACATCATACTTAACAGCGAGAAGCTGAAAGCTTTTCTTCTAAGATCGGGAACAAGACAGGGATGCCCACTCTCTCCACTGTTATTCAACATAGTACTGGAGGTCCTAGCCACGGCAATCAGACAAAACAAAGAAATACAAGGCATCCAGATTGGTAAAGAAGAAGTCAAATTGTCACTATTTGCAGATGACATGATATTGTACATTAAAAATCCTAAAGACTCCACTCCAAAACTACTAGAATATCTGAATTCAGCAAAGTTGCAGGTTACAAAATTAACACACAGAAATCTGTTGCTTTCCTATACACTAACGATGAACTAACAGAAAGAGAAATCAGAAAAACAATTCCATTCACAATTGCATCAAAAAGAATTAAATACCTAGGAATAAACCTAACGAAGGAAGTGGAAGACCTGTACTATGAAAACTACAAGACACTCCTAAGAGAAATTAAAGAGGACACTAACAAATGGAAACTCATCCCATGCTCTTGGCTAGGAAGAATAAATATTGTCAAAATGGCTATACTACCTAAAGCAATCTACAGATTCAATGCAATCCCTATCAAACTACCACCAGCTTTCTTCAATGAACTGGAACAAATAATTCTAAAATTCATATGGAACCACAGAAGACCCCGAATAGCCAAAGCAATCCTGAGAAGGAGGAATCAAACAGGGGGTATTACACTCCCTGACTTCAAGCTCTACTACAAAGCCACAGTAATCAAGACAATTTGGTATTGGCACAAAA
Source organism: Smutsia gigantea (assembly GCA_032199065.1). Lineage (NCBI taxonomy): Eukaryota > Metazoa > Chordata > Mammalia > Pholidota > Manidae > Smutsia > Smutsia gigantea. Next base: position 7,523 of record JAVSCE010015596.1, on the reverse strand, counting down.
ACAGACCCACAGACCAGTGGAATAGAATAGAAAATCCAAACATCAACCCAAACATATACAGTCAATTAATATTTGATAAGGGAGCCTTGGATACACATTAGGGAGATGACGGCCTCTTCAGCAGCTGGTATTGGAAAAACTGGACAGCTACATGTAAAAGAATGAAACTGGACTACTGTCTAACCCCATACACAAAGGTAAACTCAAGGTGGATCAAAGACCTGAATGTAAGTCATGAAACTATAAAACTCTTAGAAAAAAATATAGGCAAAAATCTCTTGGACATAAACATGAGCGACTTCTTCATGAACATATCTCCCTGGGCAAGGGAAACAAAAGCAAAAATGAAAAAGTGGGTCTATATGAAGCTGAGAACCTTCTGTACAGCAAAGGACACCATCAGTAGAACAAAAAGACATCCTACAGTATGGGAGAATATATTCATAAATGACGTATCCAATAAGGGGTTGACATCCAAAATATATAAAGAACTCACGCACCTCAACAAACAATAAGCAAATAGTCCAATTAAGAAATGGCCAGAGGACATGAATAGACACTTCTCCAAAGAACAAATTCAGATGGCCAACAGGCACATGAAAAGATGCTCCACATCACTAATCATCAGAGAAATGCAGATTAAAACCACAGTGAGATATCACCTCACACCAGTGAGGATAGCCAACATCCAAAACACAAACAACAACAAGTTGGCGAGGATGTGGGGAAAAGGTTACCCTCCTACACTGCTGGTGGGAATGCAAATTAGTTCAACCATTGTGGAAAACAGTATGGAGGTTCCTCAAAAAACTCAAAATAGAAATACCATTTGACCCAGGAATTCCACTCCTAGGAATTTACCCTAAGAATGCAGCAGCCCAGTTTGAAAAAGACAGATGCACCCCTATGTTTATCGCAGCACTATTTACAATAGCCAAGAAATGGAAGCAACCTAAGTGTCCATCAGTAGATGAATGGATAAAGAAGAGGTGGTACATATACACAATGGAATATTATTCAGCCATAAGAAGAAAACAAATCCTACCATTTGCAACAGTGGATGGAGCTAGAGGGTATTATGCTCAGTGAAATAAGCCAAGCCGAAAAAGACAAGTATCAAATGATTTCACTCATATGTGCAGTATAAGAACAAAGAAAAAAACTGAAGGAACAAAACAGCAGGAGACTCACAGAACCCAAGAACAGACTAATAGTTACCAAAGAGAAAGGAACTGGGGAAGATGGATGGGAAGGGAAAGATGAGGGGGAAAAGGGGGCATTACGGTTGGCAGACGTAATGTTCCGGGGGCATGGGGAGGGCTGTACAACTCAGAGAAGACAAGTAGTGATTCTATAGCATCTCACCACGCTGATGGACAGTGACTTTAATGGGGTTGGTGGGGGGGGGACCTGATGAAGGGGGTAGTTTAATAACCATAATATTGCACATGTAATTATAGATTAATGATACCAAAATAAATTATTTTAAAAAAACTCAATATGCAATGACTCAGCAATTGCACCCAACTGCATCCCAGAGAAAGGAAAACACAGTCACACAAAAAAGTATACATGGGTATTCATAGCAGTTTGATTTATAACAGCCAAACACTGGAATCAGTCTAGAAGTCCTTCAATGGATGACTGGTTAAACAAACTGTGGTGTGTGGTACACCATGGAATACTTACTACTCAGTATATACTTAGATGAGTCTCCAGGGAATTATGATGAATAAAAAAAGATAATCTCTAAAGGTTACAACCCCAAAATGTGTAATTCCATTTACGTAATTTTTTTAAGTGACAAAAATATTAGAAATGCAGAAGAGATTAGTGGCTGCCAGGAGCTGGGAGAGACAGAACATTAGAGCAAGATGGGCGTGGCTTAAAAGGGCAACAGGAGGCATTCCTGTGTTGGGACTGTTCAGTATCTTGACTATGCTGGTGGATACACAAACCCATACAGGAGATGAAGTTGTATAGAACTTAATACACACATACACATAAATGAGTTACAAGTAAACTGGGGAAATCTGAATAAGCTCTGGTTTGTATCACCAACTTGTCATACTAGACTATGGTTTGGCAAAATATTTCAACTAGGGGAAACTGGGCAAAGTGTACAAGGGATCTCTGTATGACAATAAACAAGTTAACTGTGTGACAATATACAGCTGCATGAGAATATACAGTTAACTCAATAAAAATTTCAATTAGAAAAAAAAGTCATAGGAATGGAGGGAAAAGAGGGGAGAGAAAGGACCCGCTACCAAATTCTGGAGGACTCCCAACATGTAAACGTTAGGTGAACAAGGAGTTGCCAGCAAAAGAGATTGAGAAGAGTCAGTCAGAAGCCAAGGGAAAACTGTTTCAATGTTGCTGAGAAATTTGATAATCAGACATAATAAAGCCTGGAAAGGGACCTCTGGTTTTACCAACATGGAAGTCCCTGTTAGCAATAGTAGTTCAGGAGGAATAGTAACAACTAATGCCAGACTAAAGGGGCGTGAAGAGTGTGGTTGTATACATATAACCTTTTGGAAATGTAAACAGTGCACCCAGTTTGGGCAACAGTCTGGCACTTTATCAAAAAGTTTAACATAGGTTACCAAAGGACCTAATAATTCCACATATAGATACATATACACAAAAAAGAAATGAAGACATGTGCACACAAAGACATACATGTGAATGTTCATAGCATTATTCATAATGTCCAAAAAGTGGAAACAAATGTCCATGGATAAATAAAAATGTGGTATATCCATACACTGGAATACTATTCAGTCATAAAATGGAATGAGGTACTGATATATGCTACAATATAGATGAACCTTGAAATTATTTTGCTAACTAAAAGCAGCCAGACACAAAAGGCCATTTTATATAGTTCCATTTATATGAAATGTCCAGAATGGGCAAATCCAGGGACAGAAAGGAGATTCGTGGTTGCTAGTGGGTGAGGGGAATGAAGAGTGATTGCTAATGGGTATGGGGTTTCTCTGGGGAGATAATGAAAATGTTCTGAAATTAGACAGTGGTGATGGTTACACAACTCTGAATATACTAAAAACCACTGAATTGGGTACACTTTAAGGGTGGGTTTTATCGTATGTGAATGGTAACACAAGAAAGCTGTTCTTTTTAAAAAAGAAGTTTAACTATACAAGACACAGAAAAGAGTAATAGCTAGGAGAAAATGTTGGATATAAAATACATGGAACAAAAACTTTCCAATAATCTAATCAGAATCACACGATACTTAAGCTTTAGCCAGATTCTGAGACGGCAAGTTTTATGTTTTGTCAATCCTTCACATTTTTTAATTCTTCCAAAGTCAGCCAATAAATCCTCCTCCTCACTTAAATAGTTAACTGTGAAGACCAAGTCGTTTTGATTCTGCCTAAAATCAGCATTCACCTTTCATTCATCTTTCCATTCCCATTTGTCATCACTTCACTCTAAGACAACGCCAACTCTTAACTAGCCTTGCATTCTTCTCAGCTTTATAAGTTTAAGGAATACATTCGTCTTTTACTTTTTTCTACAGTCACCAGATTTACCTTTCTAGAGAATTCTCATTACTGTTATTTTCCTGTTGCTGAACCAATTAAAGAAACATAAATTCAGTATCTATGGGTAATAGTTTGCTCACCAGGAAAAACAAAACCCTATCACCAAACCATGGTCCTATACAACTACAAGATATTCCATATAACTTTAAGATATTCTGTTAGCACAATTTCTTACAACTCTTTTATATGAATTCTACCCCCAAGTGTTACAGCGTGAACTAGGCTGGTATGCTCTGAATACATCATGCTCTTTCCTAGACATGTGATTGTGTTTACTTTCCACCTACATAATTTTCCTTCAACCTCTACCAGCTGACCAAACGCCTTACAACTTCCAGGCCCAGCTGAGATCCCATCTGCTTGATAAAGTCTTCCCAGATCACCCTTGCGGGAAAGCAACTCCCTTCTCCCTTAACCTCAGAGAACTAAGTCCATACTTAACATGTGCCCATCAATGGAGTACTTAATACTTTTAATTTCCTTTTATAGTGCTCGCTTTTAGTATAATGGAAAAAACACTTTACTAGAAGTTAGAAGGTTTATTTGGATAAATCAAAAAGCTGCCTTATTATTCAAATTATTCATCTGAATAATGGGATAATAACCCCACTGGAGCAAAAAGAATCAAGAGAAATGACATAATAGATTTTTAAACTGAAAATTTTTGTGTCTTCAACTACATTGTAAAAACTAAAGATCACAAATTCTTTAAATTCCTAGGATTTCTCACAACAACATGAGATCTATGCTGGTTAAGTTTATATCACACTTCAAAATGATTTGACAAAAAATATTTTTACACATTTGTCCTGAATTTACAAAATGCTTCCAAATGTTTCCTTAATCATTTGTAACTCCCCATATTTTTAAATCTAAATAAAACTATTACTGTATCAACCATAGAGATGATCAAAATTAGGATTGGATATTTTTAGATTTTAATCACCATCATATAAATTGTCTCAAAGTTGAATTGGTCAGCTGATCATTTCAGAATTCTTAAGTTAGTTTAATTGTTCCTACTTTGAGGGTTTACAGAACATTTCATAACTAACCTAAATACAGATTCTGATCTTTTTCCCATCCTTAACATGACTCCTAAGCACAAAAAAGCATCACAAGCTTCAATAAAAATGAATCACAATTACCACTTGATTCTACCAAACTGAAACAACCACCTTTAGAGGGAATTAGATGGCCAGCTCCATAGGCCCATGAGATTTACCGTGATTATTTCTAGGATTATAGGCATTTGGGAATCCCTCTCTAATCCTAATTTTCTCTAAGCTCTCAATCACATTTTATATTTGGAAAACATTTAAGTTTTTTTATGGTGAAATGTATACAAATAGGGGCCATTTAAGGTTTTACCTATAAACATCATAATGGTTTATACCGACGGTTCTTAAACTAGCTCAGCTTCATCTGAGACTATCTTAGAAATGTAAATTCTCAGGCCCCATTCCAGACCTACTGAATCCAAAATCCTGGGGTAAGGTGTAGCACTGTAGGCCTCCAAGCATTTAACTCACCCTCCAAATGACCCTAATGCACACTATCAAAGAGAATAATCACTTAAACTTACCCTCCTGAGAGAACAGGTAACACCACTCGAACAAATGGAGGATCAAATGGAAAGTTATCCTAAAAAGCAAATATACAAGTTTAATTACTTTTGAAAGCATCCTATTTAGAAGATTTTAACATAGTCTATAAAAAATGTATATACTTATTACATGATGATGAGTAAGGGTCATAAAGTGAAAATAGTACAAAAAAATGAAAAGCAAATAAAAATGAAGATCAGGCCCCAAAATAACAGTGTTTTGGTAAACTCATGAAATATACAAAAGGTATCGATTTCAAATAGAACTATATAAAAAGGAACCATTCCAATGATGATAGACCAGGTAATCTGCATCAATCCTCTAGCTGAGAATAGAAAAGGTGGGAAAAAAATAAAACAATTACAAAGCTAAGATCAGGAAGAAAAAGGGAACCCCAGAGAGTATGCCTTTTTTTCCCCTTGGGTTCTCTCTCAATTACAGAAAAGAAAGATAAGAGGTTAAGAAGCTGAGCAGAATTCACAGATTCATAGGGTTAGGGAGATAAAAACTGGAACTCAGAGACCCTACTGACAAGTCCCCCATACTTTAGGTTCGGACCCTACAGGACAAACTGCTAATTACCCTGACTGACAGGGAATGAAGTCCAGCTTTATGTCGTCTCGATCCCTGACGAATTCAGTGATCCTGCGTTGCTAGTGCTCAAGCCCCCAACAAGGGCAGATGTGAATCCTCTCTGGAGAAGAGTATCATCCAAGTCTTCAAATTAACTCTCTGGATTTTCACACAGTGTGTATCACTAAAAATAGCCAGTTATATGAGACTTAAAGATGACATGATTAGAAGATGAGAAGCAAACAACAGACACAAAATCACAAGGGATCAAGGTAACAGAGTTATCAGACACAGATTTTAATGTAACTATGCTGAATAATGTGCAAGGAAAGAAAAACCTTGGCAGAGAACAAAAATTACAAAAATGAACTACACAGAGATTATGAAACTTAGAAACACAGTAACTGAAATTAATGACTTAATGGATGAGTTTAGCCCACAACAGAAACTTAGCAGTAAGGAAATTCACTACTGAAAAATAGGTCAGAAAACACCCAGAATGAAGCCAAGAGAAATAAAAAGGTAGAAAATTAAGAAAGACATAGGGGAATGTATTGAAAAGGCTTATCATATATGTAGAGTCCTAGAAGAAGAAGAGAGAAAAGGAAAGAAGCAATATTTGAAGAGATAATGTCTGAGAATTTTCTAAAACTGATTAAAGACTTCACAAGATTTAAGTGCTATAAAGACTTCAAGAGAAACCATGCAAGCTACATACAGTAAGGGAATGATTTCTTTGAGGTGCTGAAAGAAAGGAATTTCCAACCTAGATATCTATACCTAATGAAAATATCTTCCAAAAATGAAGTCAAATAAAGATTTTCCTATCAGCAGACTTACACTAAAGGATATTTTTCAGGCAGGACAAAGATGTTCCTAGATGGAAACCTGGAGAATAAAGACCAGGAAAAGAGCAAATATGCACATAGATCTAAATGAATATTGACTATACAACGATGTGTAAGGTTTTAGACAGGTATAGAACTAAAATGCAAAACAACAGCAGTGCATATCTGGCAGGGAATACATGTTCTAAGGTCTCTGCATTGATGAGGAAAAGGAAAAATATGAATCAACAAACTTACACTTTAACAAATTAAGGATATGTATGATAATTATAAGGAAGTAAGGAAGAGTAAAATAACATGTAAGTACTAACATAACAGAGGTGGGAAACTAGAGAAATTAAGAAAAAAATCCAAAAGGAGCATGGAAGAACAAATGGAAAACCATTAGGTGGTTGGGGATTTAAACCCAAATATCAATAATAACATTAAATGCAAATAGACTACTTGTTCCATTTAAATGACAAAAATCATCAGACTTCATAAACATATATGGAAATAAAATGATAAGAGAGAAGAACTTCAGCTAATTCTCAGGAAACCAGGCACAATTCTTTTTCAAATTCTTAATCTTGGAAACTAATGTTTCCAAAACAAGAGTCTTTTTCTCTTAATGAGCTGAAGCAAAGGTGGTAGGTGAGGAGGCCAAGAACATTAGACATCAGTCTCTTGGCAGCCAGACAGCTGAGAGGCTACCCCTCACTTTCCTATAGCAGTGGGGTAGGGAAAGAGCAAACTGCCTCTAATGAAGATATGTCAGGACATCTAAGAGAAATTACCACCAATTTCTATTTTCAAATAAAAGGGGATAAGGAAACAATGCCTTTTTAAAAAAACAATTTGAGTGTAAGGGAGCTAAGTAAACATGTTTCATCCAATTATTTCCAAAGAACACAAAAATACAATTTTAACTGGAAGAATTA
>JAVSCE010015595.1:0-166302 GCA_032199065.1 Smutsia gigantea | reverse complement strand
CCGCCACAGAAGCAGGGGTACACGCGGCCTTCTCTGTGCAAACAGGCTGGGAGACGAGCAGGACACTTTATTGTAAGGACACAGGACCCAGATACCCAGATACCCAGGGCAGCGTTGGGAGGAACCACTTCACTGAGCACCTTTTATGACTTTTCTCAGTTTGATGGATATACTATGAAAACTAAGGAAAAACCCCGCTAAGAGGGAGCGTCAGGAGAGCGACCCTGTCCCCTCTGCTCACTGCTTGGCCCAGGACTTGCCGCCTCAGCCTCATGCCCAGAGCCAAGCCCCCATTGGGCAACATTCCACAGAATACCGGGCCGCACACACACGTGGTGGTCTTGAGAGACACAGAAAGAACTGTCCAGACTGGAGGAGGTGCGTAGGCCTGTCGTCATGGGCTCCTGGGCGGAACCCCAGGAGGTCGCACACGTGTGGAAGGCTCTGCATTAATGCTGCCATCCTTTCTCAAAGTGTGCAGGGCTTAGGCAAGATGCTACGTGTTGGGAGGTACACAGGATAAAGGTAGGAGGGAACTCTGTGAACTACTTTTTATCTTTTTTGGGCAAATCTAGAAGTTTTTTAAAGTAAAGTTAAATTTGGCCTTAGAATTCTGTTCAAAAAGGTTTAAGATTTCATCCAAAATAACTAAAGGAAAAAAAGAGCACTAAGAGAGATGACTCTGTTCCATGAGAACACTTGCTGGCAATGCACAGGTGGGGCTGCTCCATGTTCACAGGAAGGCGCTGGCAGCCAGTGCTTCCATGAACCCCACAGACATCACATTCCCAGGGCCACGGTACGCAGGCTGGCCTGTGGCCATGGCCTGGAAGCAGAGGCTGTCTTCCCTTCACACACATGGCCTGGTTCTCCATCCAGCTGGGCAAGAAGCCCAGCCAGCTTCGAGCACGGGTGCTGACACCGCCGTTGTCCAGGTCCCCTTTGGGTAACAAAGGGGACTCTGGCTCTCAGATGGACCCAGGTTCACAACTCAGAGGGAGGGAGCCAGGGAGCCCCATCTCAACCAGCCTGAGCCACTGCCTATGGACAGCTGAAGGCCACTGCTAGGAGACAGTGGCCATCAGCTATGCTGGAAAGCACTGCGCCCCAGGGCCACCACATTAGTTTATAATCATCAAGGAGAAAGGCCCAGGAAAACACACCAGATCCTGATTTTCAAGGCCTTTGAAACGCAGTGAGGTCATAATGGGACAGTCTAAATTTAGAGAGCGACAACATGCTCTGATTCTGACAAAAGCCCACAGAGGACAGACAGGCTCAGGGAAGCTAAATTATTGTGCCGAACTTATTTTAAGATAAGGAATAAAAACTGCCATGGCAACAGCATCCCCAACACCCGCCGACCACAGTCTCAGTGTCTCCTCCAGTCTCCACCTGTCAGTGGTCCCAGACCTGCCTTCCTGCTCCTGGTGAAAAGTGGCTGGTAGCCTGGGTACAGTGTCACCCAAGACGGCAGCAGAGGCACTGGGGAGGCAGTTCTTTCCCTCACATGCTCAAGAGCAAAGTTTTTGCTTAATCCAGACAGATGGATGGACGGGCAGGCGCGAGCAACAGAGGTTGGAGAGACAAGTTCACTTGAGTATAACTAACATAAGCCAGAAGCATGGCCGTAGGCCGAGGCTGGTGTCCCCCACTGTAGTACACAGGAACACACAGGTGAGCAGCCCGAGGGAAACAGAGCGCCAGGTTTGTGTTTTCCTTTATGCTAACTTCAAAACAAAAGAGTCCCATCTTTGTTAAAAAGATATGGGAAGATCGGTATGCTGCTTCCTTCAAGTCCTTTGAGAAGTAAAGGAAGAAAAGGAAAACGGCCTCTAAGGCGGGCGGAGAGGTCCAAGGTCGCTAGGCTCGGGCCAGGATGCCAGCTCTTCAGGGACAGAGGCGAGCATTCAGCGAGGAGTGACTCCCCCAGGCTCTCTGGCAGGCCTGGTCTCCCTCGGCCTTCTCAGGGCTCACTCGTGCCAGCCTCCGGCACCCGAGCAGGGACAGGGAGCAGAGTAGAGCCCAGAGAAAACACCGGCACGTGGGTCCGCGGGCTCCTCTCCGCGCCGTGGCGCCCCCACCCCTTTGGGCCTGGACGTCTCTGCACTGGGCCACTTGGCCAGGTCGGCCTCCAGACAAATGCAAACCCAGGCTCACTCTGACCCAGGACAAGCCTTTAGAGGCGCCCATCAGTGAGTGAATGCACTGCCTCAGACCCAGCCAGGCTGTGACTGAGGGTGAGACTGAAGAATATGAAGACGATGTGGGGATTCTCTTAAAGCTAACCTTTCCACTTAAAGGACTGTGCTTCATTCTAAGATCAAGTTCCTCCCATTTGGGGAGTGCTAAGATAATCTTTTTATGAAATGGTGATAGATTATTAACTGGGTCTTTAACATTTTTTAATATCCTTACTTGGTAAACACAAAGTTGGGAATACTATGCTAGCATTCAAAATACTCTCTTTCAGTAGGCCAGCTCTGAGGGTCTGGGCAGCACTGCCTTGGGCGGGCTTCCCAAGGCCCCGCACACACTGCCCCCCCCACAGTTCCCCAGGCCGGCTGCATGCCCTTTCCTCTGTGTGCACAGGATCGGGGCCTGGCTTCACCTCTCATTAGCTGAGTGACTTGGACAAACTACTTAAACTCTCTGTGCCCTGGTCTGCTCATCTGAGACAGGGACACTCCTACGCACATCACAGGGCGGCAGAAGCCTTAAGTGAGGGAACACGCATCCCATGTTTAATCCCGTGCTGGGCAGTGTGCGCTGTTAGCACTACTAAGAAGCTGTTCCTTGCCACAACTTGTACTTATCCTTTAAGCCTCAGGTCATCTCCTCTAGGAAGCCCTTCAAGAACCGCAGATCTGGGTTCAGATTCTGGCTCAATTACTTACTAGCTGTGAGATCCTCACCGTCTCTACTTGTGCTTTTTGATGAGTAATCCCTCTCTGAAAGGGTTTTGTCAGGATGGAATGAAAATCTCAGTCCCGGTAACTGTTACTATGGAAGTGCTGTGACATCCATCATCACTAATTCTCCTGGCCATTCCCACGAGGGCGCGGCGCTGTGCGATCAACCCCCTTAGGCTGAGCTCCCCGAGGGCACAGGCTGGAGAGGCAGGCAGTCTCCCTCCGGGGCACACAACCCTGTGTGCTCACCACACCGCCTCTCGTAGTGCAGTGGTGCAGCACACAGCCAAAGGGGGCCTCTGCCGCCAAAGGCTTCCTGAGCTTTTAAAAGGCAGAGCAAGGCCAGCCTGCGAACCTTCCGATCTCCTTTCCAGACCAACCCCATTACAGAAGTGTGGCCATGTCTCTTAGCCGGCTCAAACTCCAACCTCTAGGGGACATATGCGGGGCACCACGGTACCTATTTCCTACCTGTGCAGAGAGAATTAAAACTCAGTCCTCATGTACAAACCAGTACCTTTACCAGAATGACTCCTATCTTTAGCTTCACAGAGCATCCTTCCTGTGCAGGCTGGGGATTCTGCTCTGGGGCATTCTGAGCGCTGCTGGGCTCACCCTGTGACATCCCTTCTTAGCCAGCAGCGTCCGGATGTGGAGTACATCCTGGAGCTGGGCCTCACACCCAAAGGCTTTGGGGCCAGGCTTAGGGGTGGGCTATGTGCGGTGTCTCCCAAGGGCTTCCTTTTTCTTCAAGAGAAGAAGCTGCAAAGGGGCAGAGCAACCAGAGGCCCACCATGTGAGCCTGCAGCTCCCAGTGGAGCTGGGTCTAAGGACAGTGCCACCCTGCGAGCAGAGACCCCAGGAGCAGCACCTGAGGAAGCAGAGGGGAGCAGAGGCCTGCACGGGGACATGGTAGGACCCACAGGTAAGAGCCTGGGCCTGGGCAGAGCAGGAAGCAGGTGTCAGAGCTGTGCAACGTCTACTGACTGAAGCACCAGGAGACTGGTCTGTCTCTCATGAGCCGTGTGACATACATCAGCTGGGCTGAATCTCAGCTGACCTGTCGCTGGCCCTGGCCACCTCACAAGCTTGCTGTGAAGAGCAAGTGAGGGACATGTGTGAGCAGCAGACCCCAGAGGGGTCCTCACCTGCCTGCTGCAGGCATGCGGCCTGCCCGGGGACGGCGCTGTGACAGGCCCAACGCACCTCTCAGTCACCACCTACACTTTTCTCCCTTCCCTGCGACTAAACACGGGTGTCGGACATGATCCCCAGGCCTAACAGAGCTGCTCTGCTTGTCTGCCCTCAGCCTCTCTCACAGCACTGCCATCATGTCCCAGGCGCACCACCTCAGACACTGGCCCACAGAGCACCCCGCAGGGCCCAGGCTCCCCACCCACCGTCTGTGCCTGTCTCCCAGTGGGCCCTCCTGGCAACTGCACGCAGGAGCCCCAACTTGAAGCACTGCATGAGTGGGACCGTGCACACATCACCCTCTCCTCCAGCCTCCTTCCGTCATCTTCAGCACGAGAACAGCCCGCCTGCCCGGCAAGCAGGGAGGACTCTGCACCCATGGTCTGGACCGCCCTGGTTGTGCCTTCCTCTTCACGCCCCACTGCATGGGGTGACCCCTCCCCAGTGACAGTCGTCAGTGCCACCTCCGCCTTCAGACGTTGATGGCTAGCACTGGTTTTCGTCTGTCCTTACAAGCCATCAGCCATTCCAGGGCCCCTATTTCCCTTGGCCACTGCTCCTGGCTGTTGGGGTTTTTGGATAGAAAGTTCTGCAAGCCTCACTTCCAGGTCCCCTGTCCTCCTACGCTCACTTAGAGAATTCACCAACTCACACAGCTGTGACTGGCCCGCAAGGTGACGAATGCCTTCTGGGCCCGATAAACCTGTGAAGGAGCTTCGCAAAGTGTCGCGCCTCACTGTGGAGAACAGCACAGCGGGTCCTCAGAACAGAGAGCTGCCATGTGACCCAGCAATGCCACAGCTAGGTGTCTACCCAGAGCAAAAAGCCGGGCCTCCGACAGGCCCCTCAGCCCGTGCTCACTGCAGCCCCGCTCACCACAGACAGAGGCGGGAGCCGTCCAAGGGCCCGCGGCCGGACGCACGGAGGAATGGGGCCCAGTGTCCCCAGCGCAACGGCACTCGCCTCAGAAAGGGAGCGAAGTCTGGCACTGGCAACAATGTGGGCGAGCCTGAGGACATGATGCCAAGTGAAATAAGCCCGTCACAGAAGGGCAGACACTGTGGGATCTCACTTAACATGAGTCCCCGGGACAGGCAAATTCAGAGACAGAAGCAGCACAGTGGTACCAGGCCTGGCGGAGGGGCGGGGAGCTGCTTAACAGGTAGTTTCTGTTTGTAAAGATGAGAAAATTCTGGAGATGGATGGGGGGATGGCACAATAGGAATGTACTTAATGCTGCTAAACATACACTTAAAAACGGTTATAATGGTAAATTTTATGTATATTTTATGACAATGAAATTAATTTTTAAAAATAAATAATAAAAGTTTGTAGAGTGGCATGGCTTACTCTACATCAACGGCTCTCAGAGGAGGGTCCCCGGGCCGGCACATCGCAGCACCTAGGCAGCCGTGGTGAACCAGGTTCTCACGGCCCACCCCAGAGCTAAATGCCTCAGAAACGGGAGGCGGGGTGGTCTGCGCTTCAGCAAGCCCTCCAGCGCGTTCCAAGTCCTGCTGGAGTCTGAGAACCAACGGTCCCTCGTGACCCCAGGAATGCCAGCTGGCTTCCCCACTGACTTCTCTCCTTCTCCCCGTCCTTACAGGCTGTTTGAAAACCCCTATGTCAGGATGCTTAGAGGATGGACTCACCCATTCCCACCAACACACAGAAAGGACTTCTGCCCTGGTGAGAAAGTGACCATCATGGCTCCCAAGGCTGCTCGGTGGACCCACTGCACCAGAACTGCCTGGGGCTCTCTCAATAAATGCATATCTCCAGATCTCAACCCTGCAGATGCCACCTCAGGAGGTCCAGGAGGGCCCCTGGGAATCCTCAGATGATTCTGCCAATGAAATGAGTGCTTCTGGGCATGGAGTCAGAGACCTGGGTCAAGTGCTGGCTCTGCTATGGGCCGCCGTCATCCACAGCTGAAATGAGGGCCCAGGAGAGCTCAGGGGATGAGCACAAACAGCTAAGTGCCCATCGCAGGGCCTGGTGCCCAGCACACTTAGCAAGTGCTTGGTCTCAATCAGCTTCAAAACCTGTTATGTCCTCATGGCCTGGTGCTCAAGGCTTTCAAAATGTGACACACACACCCTGACCTACCCATCCCCAGCCCGAATCCTCCACTTCAGGCAAGCTGGCTTTTGCCTGGCTCCTGAACAAAACCAAGACAAACAGAACTCAAAAGCCTCCCTGGTGCACACTAGCCTTCCCCCTGCAAGTCTCCTCCACTCCTGCAACCAAAGGAGGTCCCGAGTCCCATGTAACTGCACAGCACCGTACAGGTCACACAGCTGGTGCATGCCAGTCAATGTGCTCAGACATCTAACGGGTCCTGAACACGTACTGGTGGGTGAAGAATGAATGCACAGTGCAGTGACCACCCGCATGCTGGCTGTTACCTGGCCTTCTGGATGTCTGCCACCACCTACAAAAGGAAAACTCTCTATTCATGATACTCCTTCAATAATTAGCCTGAATGTACATACACATGCCAAGGCCCTGCACAACCTACAGGGAACTTCACATCCCTTTAAATTTGATCTAACTTCAAAGCTAGCTTGAACCCACCTGCGCCGTTAGGTCCCCCTGACCACTGTCTGCAGAGCTCTGCCCTTCTGCAAACTGTTCAACATCTCTGGCAGCAGCCGACCTACAGCTCACGTGCCTGTCGTCAGTCATAAGGCATTTCCCCTCTGGGCTTAGGTCTGTCTGTGTTCCAGCAGGATGTGTCCTCTAACTCAATCTGCACAGTGCCACCACAGAACCGCTGCCTCCAGGCTGTCCATATCCACAGCGAAGTGATTCTGTGGGTCACTGTCCACCTGCCAACCCTTCCCTGGTCCTGTATCCAGAGGGTTCCCCACCAGTCCTCTCCACCACTCATCAAACGGGTGGACACACTGCTCGTCCCCAAACCCTCCTCGCTTCACTGTCAGCATCCCTCAGCCACACCTGTCCCCGTTAGTCCCTGTGCCTCAGCCCTACGACAGAATGTGAGCAAACAGAACCAGACTACAGCAATAGCCTTGCCCCAGGTTTCCTGAAATCACTCCGTCCATGAATTCCACACAGCACAGTACAACTCAGATCGCAGGTCACATGTGCCACCTGAGAATGAGACTCTGCAGGCTCGCCTCCCTCTCACTATCCCTGACCTGCAGGCTGCCTTTCTCTACACGCCACCCCCGGGCCCTGAAGCCTAGGCCCTACACGCACTAGGTCACCTTCCCCACGTTCCCATGCCATGCACTGACCTCCCTCAGAACCAGGTCAAGACTTGTCTCCTCTGAAAAGTCGTCAGTCTAGCCACAACTTCAGCTGCCAGCCTCTGACCCCAAGTCGTTAGTGCTCTTAAACAGAGAGTTAAGGCCCAGACTTCAGAGGCAGACAGGCCTGTGTCTAAACTCTGGCTTTACCACATGAAAAGCCAGGACACCCTGGACAAAGTATCTTAAATTCTCAGAGCTGCAGTCTTCAGCTGTCGACTAAGAACCATCCCCAGGGCTACAGTGAAGAGCACACAGAATGTTTGGAAAGAGCCCCTCCAGAACCGGCACGTGCCTAGTACAGCACGCATGGGACACAGAGTGCATACGCACACACATGGAAGTCTGCTCAGAAGGGAACCGCTCATCTCAAGAGCTGCAGAAGAGCCTCCCAAAAGCACAGTGAAGCTTAGCAGGTAGAGCAGCAAGCCCACGAGAACACAGCTAGCAACACCAGAGCCCCACTACTCAGGGTGTGACCTGTGGCCACGGCGTAGGTATGGTTACAATGCCGACCTCTGGCCTCTCCTAAGCCCACCAAGGTGCAGCAGGGAGAGGGCCCCATGCACCCAGGCCCATGCCCCTTCTTCTCCGGCTTTGTGTCTTACAACAGCTGAGCCACGCTGACTGCTCGAGTCGGAAACTGCATCTTAACAAGCTCCCCCAGTGATTTGTGCATGCATCAAAGTTTGAAAACTGCCTTAGAGGATAGGATAGCCCCCTTCCAGCCCCTCCAATGCTTTCTCCAAACTCTGTAAGTGGTAGTCCCTGGCTTGTTCTTTGCATACTTTCCGCAGCAGCACCACAAACTCAATGCAGACAGCGCAGTGAGGGTCAGACTCTGAGGTCACACTATTCAGGTCAAAACCGGCTGCACAGGCTGCTGGGGCAATTTCACAAGAAATGCACGCACCTCTCAGCACAGTGCCTGGCACTCAGTAAGCCTCTAATTTTAGCTGCTGTGGAAATAAGTGCTGAGAAAGCAGCGGGGAGGGAAGTCTCTCTGAGGCACAGATATGTAAGGGGAAAGATGTAAGTCACGAGCCGTGATCTGGGGGGAGAAGCACTCTAAGCAGAAGAAATGAAATGTGATCAAGAGAAGAGCAGCTGAGATGCCATCAGTCAGCAGACCCTGTAAGGCCCCAGAGGCCGAGAGGTTTAACCCGAGCAGACCTGGAAGCCACTGCAGGCTGATGGCACATGGCACCTCTTTGAAGATCACTTTGGCTGTAGTATATGGAATGGGATGGGCACAAGCATGACGCAGGAAGACCAGCTGGAGGCTCCAGAAGCAGTGAAGACTAGAGACATGCAGCAGCCTAGACTAAGGCTGTGCGAGGAGGTCGGAGTCTGGGAATATCTCAGAGATAGGGCTGCTGCTGAACTGGACCTGGAGGAAGGGCCTGAGGACGGCTCTTCGTCTGCAGCCTGAGTAACTGAGGGACACGGTGTGAGATCACAGAGGTGAGATGTCCACAAGATAAGCACTGAGGACATCAAGGAGCAGCTCGCCATCCAAAGCTGGAGTATAGGGAAGAGCTTCAGGCTCAGGCCAAACAATGACAACACTTCAGGGCCCTGGAAGACAAGGATGAAGCCTTTCTCACCTTCAGAGTGCTTCAACATTGTACGTGAGCACCGCAGAAGCTCAACCCACATCAACAAACAGCATTTCTGGACAAAGTGAGATGGAGGTTTCTGGAGGGTGGTGGTCATGACGCTGGCACTGATGAGAATGTACAGTGTGGCGTGCCTCTAAGGAGTTGGGAGGTGAGTAAAGATTCCAGGGCTGTAGAAAGGGTACTGGTGCCTGAAGACTGGCCCACTTCATGGAAAGGAAGGCAAAAGGCAATAAACGCAGGATGGGTCTAAGACCTGGGGGGAAGTAGGGAATGTCCTGCCCAATGGGAGGGAAGGACTGCAGAGCAATGGAAGCAAGGTGACACGCTGACTCAGGGAGGGAGGGGAACCATCACACGGAAGGGTCTGGAAAGATTAGGGAGCTGGGTTCATGTGCCTCTTCCCTACTTCCCATCATACCTGGAGATGGCCACATATCCTCATGGACCAGAACATAACCAGGGATGTTCCCCTTTGAATACAGATGAAAGCATCCTCTTGCAGAGGGGAGAGTGAGCTCCTCAGGGACCATCCAGAGAAGAGCAACTATGCTTCTCCCCCAGGAGCCCTGCTTGCTGTGCTGCTAGTGGGAGTGAATCCAGTCCAGCTCTCACCTATCCTAACAGTTCCAAGCGCATACAGAACCTTCTGACAGAGTGCAAACTCAGGACACATGCTTCCTAGTCTATGCTCCTTTGTTCAGTACTTACAGAGCACTCCTCATTCAACATCCTGGGTGTGTGGGGACCCAAGAATAAACAAACTCTGGCAGGGAACACAGGGTACACGCATCCACAACAGCACAAAGCCAACAGGACCACAGGTACAACCTGAGTGCATGAGAGCCTGAGGGCAGCTGCACGGCGAGGGCACGCAGGTAGTCTGCGCTCACCACACTGCTCTCCAGGCAAAACCACCCTTCATCAGCGCTCCTACTGCTCTCTTGTCAAGTCTGTTGACCCACCTATGTCCACGCCTGGTACTCAGGAAGGGCGCCAGGTCTTGCCCAAAGTCTGCACTCAGCAAACACCTAGGCAAGAGTTCCGAGAGATCAGGAACATGTCTCTGTGGCCAGAAAGCCAAGTCCCAATCCCCACTTTGGTACTTCCTGGCTGTGTGACCTCGGGCGTGTGGCCGAACCTCTCTGCTCTGCAGCGAGTGTACTAACTGGGCGTTCTGAGTGCCCTGCCCCGCCGGCCCTCTGCGGCGGCGCTGGCCGGCAGGTGCGCGTCGCGTCTGCAGTGACCGAGGGGGAGAGGCCCCGGCGTCCCGGCGCGAGGGCCCCGCCCGAGCTCACCCAGTTTCCGAATCCGAACTGCTCGATGGCGTCCAGCAGCAGCTGCTCCTCACGGCTGGTCCAGCCGCCCTCGGCCTCGGGCCCCCACAGCGTGAAGCGCCCGCCGTCCACCAGCTGGTAGCCGTGGTAGCGGCGGTGGTGGCCGATTTCGGCGCCGGCCGAGAAGCACTCGGGGCACAGCTCGATGTCCTGGCACTCAGTGCAGCGGAAGCGCAGCGGGCTCACCTCGGCCAGGCAGTACACGCAGTACTTCTTACCGAGCTCCGCCATCTTCCCCCGCCCGCCGCCCGCGCCCGCGCCCGCGCCCGCCGCCGTCAGCGCGCCGCCGCCCGCGCCCGCGCAACCGCCGCCCGCCGCCGCGGCGCCGCCACCGCTCGCCGCAGTGCAGGCGCCCAGGGCCAGCCCGCGGGGCGCAGCCGCCTCAGCACGCAGAGCGCCCTCCGGCCCTGCCGGCCGCCGCCGCCGCCGCCCAGCCGCAGCGCGCAGGCGCTCGCGCGCGCCCCCAAACGGACGCCCGGCCCGTCGCCCTGCGCCTGCGCGCACCTCGCGCCGGCTGCCCGCGCCGCACGCGCCGCCTGGATGCCCCGCCCAGGCCAGGCGCTGGGAAATGGGCGGGAAGGAAGCGCGGCGGGCGCGCTACGCCCCTGGCGATGCGAGCCTACGCCCTCTTCCAATAAACGCCGCCTGTCGTGCGCCTGCGGTCTCCCATTGGCCGGCCCTTGCCGGGAGGCGGGGAGAAGAGGCCTTAGCGGCGGGGGATGCCTGGCCAATCACCGGGCCCACCGCGCGCGCCTCTGGTTGTCCTTGGAAACCTAACAGCCGGCAGCCGGCGTCCGCAGCTCTGGCTGGACCGCAGTGGGCGTGCGAGGGGAGATGGACCCAGACTCTGAGCACACTGAGGACACTGAGGGGGAACACCGAGAGGCGGAGAGCCTGGCCTCGCGGACATCGGGGACCAAGGCCAGCTCTGGTCCCCAGTCCCCGGCCGAACCCGCGGAACCGGAGCCGAAGGCCGTAGAGACTTCGGAGGGAGACGCAGCCTCAGACGAGCCCGCTGTGCCCCGAGAAGGGCAGGCGGCCACCGAGGCTGCGAGTGAGGAGGCCGAGCCAGGGGAGCCCGCCGAGGCCGGGCCTGAGCAGCCAGCACAGCCGGAATCCGAAGGCGGGCCCGAGGAACCGGAGGAGGACGAGTGGGAGGAGGCGGAGACGGCGGAGGGCAGGAGGAAGGAGGCCCCACCGCAGATCTCTCTGCCTCCGTCCACGACCAGCCAGGGAGAGGCTGCTCCAGTCCGGGAGGTCGAGAGGGAGGGACGGGAGGAGGAGGAGGAGAGCAAGGAAAGCGAGGGGAAGGGTGTGGACCGAAGCCGGGCAAAGAGCGAGGAAGAGCTGAAGAGCCCGGACGAGAGATTGGAGGATGAGGGTCATGAATGGACCGAGGAGGAGCAGAAGCTGCAGGAGCAACAGCTGCGCGCCGAACTCCTGGAACAGTACCGCTCGCTGATGGTGGAGCGGAGCCGCTATCGGCGCTACAACATTTACCTGCAGCGCAAGATTTTCGAGGCGCTGCGCAGGAAGAAGGGCCTCGATGCAGCCGAGGTGCCAGACAAGGGCCTGGAGCCCGAGGCCCCGGAGAAAGAGCAAGCATATCTACACTATCTGGCCGTGCTGGAGAAGCTGAGGAAGCAACAGACCGTCGACCTGGATTGGTATCGCCAGGAGCTGGACCAGCTGAAGCAGCAGTGCCAGGAGAAGCTCTCCAGGGCGGAGAAGGAATGGCGGGGCTTCCAGGCACTCAAGAAGCAGGTGGTGATGCAGGCCATGGGCAGCTGTTGGATGCGGGGTGGCCGCCAGGCTGCTCTGCGGGAGATGGAGCAGATGCAGGCTTTGGAGGAGAAGAAGGAGAAGGAGATGAGCGCTGTGAGACTAGAGAATGTGCAGCTGAAGCAGAGCCTGTTGCATTTTGAAACCAGGATGAGGGCCCAGGAGGACCTGACCGAGGGCCTGCTGCTCATTGATTTTGAACAGCTCAAGATTGAGAACCAGACCTTCAGTGAGAAAGTGGAGGAGCGAAACGAGGAGCTTTTAAAGCTGCGCAACAAGGTGACCAACAATGTGCAAATAATAACCCATGTTAAAGAAAAGCTAAACTTTGTGAATTTAGAAAACACACGCAAAAAGACACAGCTTTTGGACATTGAGGCTCAGGTAGCCCTAGGGAGGGACATCTTGACCAAGACTAAGCAAACTCGAGACAGCCTGCGGATTGACAACATCAAGCTGAATCAGAAGTGTGGGCTTCTGGGCAAGGAATCCCTCCTTCGAGACATGGAAGAGAAGGTAGACAAGACCAGCTTGCTCAACCGGCGCTTAGAATCCCTGAAGCACTGTCACGCTGGGCTTACTCTGTCCTGTAGAGGCGTGAAGCAGAAGATCAGGGAAGCCAAAGCCTTTCTCCCCTCCTGACACGACTGATGGAAGAGTCAGCAGACTGTCTTTGATCTCAGTGAACTCTAGCCTTCATTAACTTTTCATCTGTTGCCATTCTTTAGAAAGCTGCGATTATTTGGGTAGTACTGTATTTTTTATTTATCTCATAATTTTTAAGCTTCCAAATTACTGCTGAGCACAAAATTGGGTTAGCAGTCAGTGTTGTATGGGATTAAATAGGTCCAGAGAAACAAATGAGAGGGATGGCTTGATGTGCCTGATTTCTCATAAAAGCTGTCAAAAGCCTTTTTATATCTTAGCAATTCCATAATTTCAATGACTGGATCCTGAGGACAACTGTTCGTCTTCACTATGTAGGAAGGTTCACTGAATGGGCAGGGTACCCCCAAAATTCCTCTGCATTAAGCTAATTATTGAATTTCCTTTGCATTTATTAGTCTGACCTGAGTCATGGTCTCAGTTCAAAGCCCACTAGTTCCCTTGATCAAACTGTTTTGTATGTAAGTAGCACTAGCTTCCGGTGTACTAAAAGATCCAGGAAACAGGAGAAATAAATATAGAGAGGAGCTGGATGTTCTGTCATCTGTTTTGTGAAATAAAGCTGTTTGCTTAACCACTCATGTCTGTTTCTATCTCAGTGATAGTCTTCAATTCCAGTGAAAGGTTTTCTTGGATCCTCTAAAGAAACACACTAATCTGACCAAAAACTGAAATTTTGCTTTTCAGGGAAGACATGATGATTGGATTGTGTGTCCAGGTACAAACTAGGTGGAGTTAGGACTGACTGCCCATAAGCCATTTATTTTCAAGATTTTTTTGGATTCTGGCAACAGGACCCTTACTATGCAATGTAGGTTTTACTCTCTATCAAATACCAAAATGTCTGTTATTCCTTGTGTTAAAAGAAATACTTGATAGTCTTTCTCCAAAATCAGTGGTTAACACTTTAAATTTCTCTTGATGTTTTTGGAGCTGGGGGCTTGGTTTTATTTCTTCTTAATCTTAGGTTGAATCTTAGGTGCAGATTTGAAATTAAAAGTATTCTCCAGACCTTAAACTTACATGGTTCATAAGAAGGGCGATCCATTTTTTTGGTGCTAACTACCTTTAAAGAATAGTTGAGAGCCTGCTCCAGGCAGATGACTCAGGTGGTCATGAGAGTGTCACAATAACTTTATCTTCTGATGAAGTGATTTCTTTTTAAAGTGTGTTCCCTTTGAAGCCAATGAAGTTTGGCTGAAATTCCCTGACTTCCACAGCTTCACCACACTTTGTTTGTAATACTGTACTTCCCCCGAACCACACAAACATAACAATGTGGGGAGTAAGAAACTTTGTCCTCTTGCATTCTCATCCTTTACAATTTTTGTCTTCTCTCTACCCTGTTCATCAAGGCCAAAATGAAGTAGTAAATGACCAGCAAACCAAACTGTTTTCTTTGTGCCTCTGGGCCCAAAAGCAGCAATGGCCCACTGGGTTCTTTTTTGGCTGGGGAGGCGTCAATGTGAAACTGGCAATCGTGCTGAGTGCCTTCACTAGCAAACGGCTTTCACTCTAAGAGTGTCTGTCCTGACTAATAGTTAGCAAAGGGAAAGGGACTGGGGAAAATGGGTGGGAAGGGAGGGATAAGAGGGAAAAAGGGGCATTACGATTAGCAGATGTAATGTTGGGGGGGCACGGGGAGGGCTGTACAACTCAGAGAAGACAAGTAGTGATTCTATAGCATCTCACTACGCTGATGGACAGTGACTGTAATGGGGTTGGTGGGGGGACCTGATGAAGGGGTAGTTTAATAACCGTAATATTGCACATGTAATTGTAGATTAATGATACCAAAATAAATTATATTAAAAAAAAGAGTGTCCGTCCTTTGGCTCACTAGAGGGACAGAGCCATTTTCAGCTGATTATGACCCAGGTTGAACCAGTCCCTCATCGGCCTTGAACCCAGTGACAAGGTCTCTGAGGACACCAAGATTCAAAGGAGACAGATGAAGTAGTTTGTTTGAAGCTGCAAAGCTTCTGGTGTTCTCTCGTATTACCTCAGGCTGGAGATGTTACAGTTAATTAGAAGAGAAATAATCTGTTATTTCCTGAGTTTCTAACTAGATAGCTCATTATCATGTAATAGCGACACATTCACAAATCGTGTCCTTAGATGGACTGCCTCTGAGAACGGCACAGGCTCCACAGCATCCGGCCCCCAATCCAACGTGCTTTGTTCCCCACGGCAGCCTGCGGTTAACCCTAGCCAGCCTTTGACCCACTACCCTATTGGTGTCTGCTTAGTTCTCTGTTCCCAGTGAGACAAAGACCCCAGAAGACAAGGACTGTTAGTTTATCATCCACCCCTAGTAGCCAGCACAGTGCCTGCACATTAATGGGTACTCAATATGTTTGTAGGATTTACACATTAATATGCCAGTCTCACTTTCTGAAAATAAGGGCTACCTGGATGCCTACTATATGAGGCATCGGTAAGTCCTATGTCAGATTCCAAAACTCCAAGTAGAAAGAGGATCTCTCAAGTAGAACCAAACAGGAAAGTGGCAGGGAGGCTGGCTTGCAGCCCGGCAGGCCAGCACTACAGATCAGTTGCTGTCCATTCCAATATGGATGGCCTGGAGACCCTGCTTCTGGGAGGCAGTTAAAGAGGGAGTTTTCGGGTAATGCTGGAAGCTGGACTAGAAACCTCTGAAACTGTTTTTATGAATGCTAAAGTTAACAGCTAAAAATTTTTTTCATCTCCTTGTCAGAAGGTACAGGGCTTGAAAAATGCAGGCACAATAAAATTTGAGTGTGATGTATATGAAACTAGACTTTTTGAAAAAAACTGGTGTGAGTTGGAAGTGCCCCACGCCAGAGGCAGTTTCGGTGCGGCAGCATTGGCAGGAGTGAATCAGGCACCTCCTGGCTAGAGGCCCAAGATATCTGAAAAGGACACACTTTTTCATTGGTTAATGAAAATTATTTTTGGTGACTTACCACATTTGAGATTTTTAAAATTACATTAAGTGGAGATATATGTTTTTTTAATAAGTCCATCTGCAGCTACAATTTAGATTTTTGCCATTGGTCAAGGGTGCCTGTCCATGAAATTATATCAGTTATGTACCCCAATTTGGTGCTTTTAATGTTTTAAACTTTCAGGCAGTCTTAATGTCCACGCGATGGATCACGCACATACTGGGACTGGAAGTAGCCCCAGGAAGCTACTCTGCCGCGTCTGGACGCCAGACGGAGAGGCTGGCCTGGGTGAGGCCCAGGAGGAAAAGCACTGCTGAAGTTCCCTCCTTCCACTTCCCACGTGATATTCCTTTCCAAGGGCCGCCTAGTCTTTATTTCAAAAACCAATGTCAAAATGTGCATATTTTAATGGATAAATTTATACCCTCCCCAAGTTTCTAAGAGTCCACCCAAAAGATGCCAAGGATGAATACAAGACATCTAGAAGAGGATGCAGTACAGTGCAAGGCCTGAGCACAAAGACTATGCATCAGGCTGACCTGGACTCCGTTCTCTGTGGGCTGTGACCTGGGACAAACACTTCAGCTTTTTAAGCCTCACTGTACTCATATGTAAAATGGGGACAAATTTATTTATAGGAAAAAAATTCAGAATATTAAAGACATTTCTCTTCTCTGGGTGACAAACAACGGTTTTTATTTTCTTTACGCTTGTCTGTATTTCCAAATTTTACACAATGAAGATGCGTTTTAATCAGGAAAAAATTCCTGATTTTTAAAAATTCATAAATGCACCAAGAGTTCAAGATACTAAAAGCTTACATGTCAACAGCGGGATTCCAGCTATCTATAGCGATGTTTCTTTTAATGGTTCGATTACTTCAGCATTTTAGATTATTTAGGTCCTCACAAGCTGGTACACAGGAGCTGGGTACCTTTCTAACCTTTGGTTAGAATGAAGTTTAGAGAATTTAAATTGTCTTGTTCTTAACCTCTAGCTAAACTGCACCTTGAACTTGGCTTTACTTTTGGTTGGAGCCGTTTCTACCAGGAGCTCCAGAGCAGGGTGGAGAAGCTGCAGGAACAATGTTTAAGAAGAACTGAGCCTGGCTGGAGGGAGCCCCGGGACTTTGGCGTCCTGGAAAGGGGGCTTTGGCAGTCAGTCCTGAGACAGGACCTTGACGTGGCCATGCCTGGTGCCCAGTGGGCGGCCCCTTGTGGAGCAAGCTGGTTGCAGGCGAGGTGGTGCTCATGGAGGTCCTCGGAGCAAAGTACAAGCCGGCGCTTGGCCTCTCAGAAACACCTGGGGACTTGAAGTCATGGCCAAGTTTCGTGGGGGTGGGGCTCCACATGAAGTCTTGCTCTGGCTCTCAGGCTCCCTCTGCTGGCCATGCCCTTCCTCTGGTCCACCTAGTGACCCAACAGCTCATCTCCAGGTCGGCCTTGATGTCACCCACCCCTCGCCCTGCAGAGCAGCATCCAGTACTCTGAGCTGTCATGCAGGCTCCACGCTTCAGGTGGTGGATTTAACTGTCAGCACCCCAGTTTCTCCAGGGAAAACTTTCCACAACTTCTACCCCCACTGCTGGTGCGTGTCCCAAAGTCCTCCCCAGGGAGCTGTCTGGGGTGTGGAGCCTTGCACACAGGAGGCGAGGCGCTCAGGTGGAGAAGTGAACCCAGGCCTCACCCCAAACCCTGCAACTGGGAGTTGAGGTCAGAGCTAGAGGAGGAAGGCTTGTCAAGGCCCCAAAGTAAATGTGTTTCTGGGGAGAGGCATTTCTGAGCAAGGGCTCAGGAGGCCCATGTCCAAACCCCAGCCCTGCCCGTAACTGCCTGGAGGAGCCCAAGCAGACTACCTCTGAGTCACGCCTTTGAAATGGGGACAGTGACAGAGCTGCTGTGGAGATAAATGAGGTCATTCGCAGAGCACTTAGCTCAGGGCCTGGCATGGGAGGAACAACGAGCCAGCCCCCAATAAACGTGACTGCTGTCGCCCACAACCACCCTCATCTGCCGTCTCACCTGGCGGCCGGTGGGAGCAGAGGAAAGCCAGCAGCAGCCGGGGGGGCAGGCAGTTCCCTTCAGGAAGGCAAGAGGGGCAGTCTCAGAGGATCATGCCGGGGGCGGAAGACATCTGAGCAAATTCCTTGCAGGCTGCTCTGTCTGGGAGGATGGGCAGGGAGGCCAGTTACCAGCGGAGGGCAGAGAGCACCCCAGCACAGGCCCCAGGAGACCTGGGGGTTACACGGGAGGGGTGGCACCATACTGTCTGCTCAGGTGAGTCATGGAGGATGAGGATTCTCCTGGGGGGCCACGGGACAAAAAAAAGCAGCCTGGAGGGCTCAGCACCTTCCAACTGGGACTCAGCAGCTCCTGCCTCGGCCTGAATGGAGAATGGAGTACCATCAACACAGAGCAATTGCTCTGCCTGGTTCTGCGGGGCCACAGACCGCGTCATGCTCACCGCCACCTGAAGTGGGCAGCATTACTGATCGCCACTCCATGCGTGGGAGCAGAGGCACATGCTGGCCCAGGAAGAGCCACTGTCACCTCACTGACTAGTGGTGGAGCCAGACCTGAGCACCTTGTGTTCAAGACTCTGAGCAAATTGCTCAGGTAAGTGTTAAGAGCTCAGGGGCTGCCACAGAGCAAGTGCTACCTGCTGGGATGGGGCGCACGCAGGCTGAGGCAGAGGGAGCAGGTGTGTGCAGTCCACACGGGGGCCTGGAGGACAGGGGTCAAAGTTGCAGGGAAGTCACGCTTGAGAGGGACAGCAAGTTTGAACTTACCCTTCAGCTTGGAAGGGACGCACCGAACTCCTGCATTAACAGAACCTAATAAATGGATTTTTAAATATTCAAACAGCACAATGCCCAGAAGTCAAATTTTTGCCATACTTTAAGGTGAGAGCTTCAATTTTAAACCAAACTACAGAGAAATAAGTAAAATTTTAATGACTTTTATTAAATAAAACCACATATTTACAATTCAAAAAGTCCTAGTTTGATACACTTTACTAAATAAAATTAAAGGGTAACTGTACAAGCAATTAAAACATGATATGTAGCAAGTGTTATTAGGAGTTTCTGATCAGCAAACTATTTAAAATAGTCAAAAACTGAGCAGTTAAAAAGTACCTTTTAAAGTGACCGTTGTTTCTAGATGAGATTTCAAGGACTGGTGGGGATGCAGCTTTCAACTCACAAAGGTCTCGAACCTCAAGTCTTAGATCCCGAAAATCAACAACATGGGAAGTGGAAAGTGTAGACGTCCAAAGGGGTGCAGCATTTCAATTCTGTTTCCAGCTTTCCTAAAGAATCATGTCAAACCAAGAAGCTCCCCGGCAGCCTACTGTGGAAAGGGGCCACGTGACCCTGGACAGGGACTTAGAACCTCTCGGCCTCTGAAGTGGACACACTGAGCAGCCAAGACCTCATGCAGTCCCGCAACAGGTCAAGGAAACCTCTTCTGAACTAAAGACCCAGTAAGTATTCCAGACTGGCATGGAATCCAGTTTAAAAACTTAATGCATAAATAGTGCTCTCCAAGAGATTTATGTCAAACTGTCTGACAAAACATGTTCAGGGCCGGGTTTGAACACACTGAAGTTACACAAATGCACTCCG
Organism: Smutsia gigantea; assembly: GCA_032199065.1. NCBI lineage: Eukaryota > Metazoa > Chordata > Mammalia > Pholidota > Manidae > Smutsia > Smutsia gigantea. The sequence goes on along the minus strand of JAVSCE010015595.1, from coordinate 146,965 downwards.
AAGGAGCCGCACGCCGCCCATGGCACACCACTTTCTGTCACACCTGGGAACATCTTTATGTACAATTAAGAAAATATATACATCGTTCAAGAACAGAAAGCCCAAGTCATAGAACAAACTGAGCACATCTGAGAGCAGTGGCCGTGATGGGGCTCAGCAGCCCGTTTCCCAGGCCCAGCTCGGCGTGCACTACATTCAACATGGTGATGATGAGATGGCTGCGTCTGGAAGGTGCCGAGACAGAGCACCTCCTCCAAGAGGTCAGGCAGGTCAGCATTTAAAGGCTGAGGCAGAAAGGGGTATCCATGTTGCTCTGCAACCTCCTAGAGGATTCAGGCAAGAACATAAGGGGGAACAGACGGCTCCAGGGAAAGAACACGTGGACCCGAGCTGGGACGGAGGCATGAGGGCTCAGCCACCGCCGCTGCACCTGGAAGTGTCATCCAGCGGCTGTGGCAGAGAGAGGACGCCTGTGACAACGTCACGGTCGGCCCCACCCCCCATCCGCTATACTCTCAAGCTGAGGGCGCTCCCAACATCAGAACTGAGATTGGCCACCAGAAGCTCCTGGGCTGGGAAGTAAGGCTGTGAAGGCGACAGAGTGCAGGGCGCAGGGAGGCACTCCCCGCACAGCTAGCAGAGCCCTTGGCCCTGGCCTGCCGAGCACTCCCAGAGCTCAGCAGGCAAGGATCACCATGTGGGAAGCTGTTACATAGAGACTGCCTGACCTTTGCACTATTCTGTGCAAACAACATTCATTCATTTGAATTTGGATAACCGATGTTCATAGTACAAAATTCTTGAAATTAGTCAAGGAAGAATTAGAACAAAGAAGTTGCTAATGAACTTGGGGAAAACCAGCTAAAATGGGGAAGGGCGGATGGTCCGATATTGGGAATTCAGACAAGTCTGGGCTATTGGAGGAGTGGTGCTCGCTACTCCATCCTCACAACGGCCTGTCGAGCAGGGAACCACTGGCACTCAGGCCTCCTGCTGTCTGGGTGACAAAGGAGAGGGGAGCCCCCCACTCTGTGCTGCCTCGGCCCCCACAGAGAGAAGCAGGGTGCCAGAGGGGAGGCTTGCTATCGTCCCTCCCTCCCCTCTGACTTCAAGGGAGGTTAGGGTGTTTGCATTCTGTTTTCTACCAGCTCTTAAGTCCGTCTCTACTGTCACAGGCCTCCTGTGTGAGCAGTTCTTCCTGCTCGAACTTTCCACCATTGCTCAGGAGACGTCAGGTGTGATTTCTGAGGAAGCAGGGCTCCCATGGGAACCTTAGCGTGCATTTTCAGCCCTCATGCTTTAATTATGTCAAGGCAACATGGTAAAATGTTGACGCAAAGGGAGGTCGAATCCCAGGGAGCCCATGAGCGCTCTTACTAACTGCCCCTTGAGAACCCATTCTCCTTTAATGCTATCTTTGGTAAGTGGGCTTTAAAAACCTGACCTCCAGCTCTGGAAAGATAAATCTCTCAGATAACCAAATCAACAACCCCTTTCTTACTAGAATATGCAAATAAGAAGCCAGAAACATCTGGTCTCCCAAATAACATTTCTCATGCACCCTGGCTAAGAAAGATTGTAATGTACTTTCCAGTAGTTGACATAAAAGCATTACAATTTAATTATCTGTTGCTGAAATAAGGGGGCATGGGGGGAATTAGCCACTGCCTTATTTCTAAACCATGCAGAATATTCAGTGGTTGGCCATGGTCAACACTTGGTCATCATCCCACTGAGCTTAAGGCTAAGCCTTGGTTGAATTTTTCAAAGGTTTTTTGTGTTTGTATGGTTTAAGGCCAACTCTAGTGTTAGAAGTCAAATGTGAAAATAGCCCCTGTCCTTCTCTGCTGCCAGTGTGTCCGTCTGAAACACCACCAGTACACCACATGGGCATGGGCTTCTGTGCCGAGCGCAAGTCCACCTGCCAGCTCAGGGTCTGAGCGATGGGCTTCCTTTCTCCATTTCCCGGGTGTCCTTCTGCAGTGCAGTCAGTACCTGGGGATCACAGGAAAAACATGGGTGACTTTTGATACACACTCAACGCGGATCCTCACAGGGTGGTGACAGAGGACCCACAGTCCCCCAACTGCTGTCCCTGCCTGCTCACCCTGCCACTCCTCTGGTCCGCCTTCCACACCGACAACCAGCCTCATATTTCTAACGTGGAAATCTGACTGTGTCATCTCTAGGCTGCTGCCCTGCAACCACTTCCCACCAACCATGGTTTCAATGTCAAGACAGGACCTCAAAGACGCCCTTCTACAAGCTGGCTCCAGCCCCTGCACTTGCCGCCGCCAAAGCTGGGCTTCCCACTCCAGGATGCTACCAAGTCCTCCCAGCCCTTAAGGGCAGCTACTCCCACTTCCCTGTCCCTGCTCTTCACCAGCAAAGGCCTGCACACATCAGCTCTTCTCACGCCTTCCTGAACTTTCCCAAAGTGACTCAGCTCCCTCCTCTGTGCTCTCTCAGCTCTTGGTTATCACCTTTATTTAAAAAAATACTGCAATCTCCGGTGATTGCTTAATAATGGTGCTGACTGTAACAACAGGCTCCACTTATGGACGGCCCCTTGAGGCCAAGCGGAGCGCACTTCCAGGCACCAAGCACACAGCTGCTGTTCCGTCCTCACAAGCAGCTCAGCAAGGCCCACACCCCAAGTTCACAGAAGGGGCTCTTTAAAGTCAGATAGCTCATGTGAATTCAAACCCAGATTTGTGTGCTTTCAAAACCAAGGGCATCTTTGTAGCACCAGTGCTAATCTACTAGGGCCCGGGCAATGCCACTTGAATTGAATTACAAATTACAAGGGGTAAAGCAGAAACATTTTATGTAGGTTTTAAATAAATTACACATGATTGAGGTAGGACAGGGAGATGGACATAGGTCATGCCACTGAAATCTACTTAGTCTGTGAAAAAGGCCCAGTTTATTCTTTTTTTTAAAGTATCATTAATATACAATCTTATGTTGGTTTCAAATGTACATCACAGTGGTTCAACAGTCCCCATGATCAACTTATATTGTGATTATGAATTATTGTGCCCTTTTATCCCCGTCCCCTTTGGTAACCACTAGTCACTTCTCAGTGTCTAAGAGTCTACTGTTGTTTTGTTCCTTCTGCTTTGCTTTGTTTTTATATTCCACAAATAAGTGAAATCATATGGTATTTGTCTTTGTGGCCCAGCTTGTTCTTTAACTGAATCTAAATGCTGTTCTTCGTCTTCTTCCTGCTCCTTAATCAATTAAGTAGAACTTTGTAACCAAGACAGTAGACCTCAGAAGTATAAATGAACCTATTTGGATAAATAATGTCAAGATCTGGACCAGGACAGTCACCTAAATAACCCTATTCTTAAGATAAAACTTCAAAGGAATTATGAATCACGTGTTATACATCATGCCTTATGCTGACCCCTATCCAAGAGGCCCTATAAAACCCCAAACCCTTAAGCCCCTCCTCCTCTGAGGTTGCCCACACTCCCCTTTTTTCAAGTGTGTACTTTTTGTCTTAAATAAAGACTTCTCACTGTTCAACTTACTGCGTTTTGTCTCTGCACTCTTCCAGTGGTAAGCATCTTTGTTACTTTGATATTTCATTCAATTTTCTAGACTTAAGCACAAGTCTTCTCTCTCTGTTCTACTTCAGACAAGTAGAGAAGGGCTACTGTCTGACTTGGACTTGCAAGTTCCGATCTCCTGGGTGACCCGGACAGGACTGCAGCTATACGATCATGCTCTTCAGTAGCCTGCCTGAAAATCTCTTTTCTTTGCCTTTGGGAAGTTCTCAGAACATAATCTCACTCCATCCAGTGATCTGTGGCTCCCCCAAATTCTGGGGTGGTAGGCGCTTAGTTCCCAAGCCATGCAAGTTCAAGTGGACACTGAACACCAGGTGGCCCTGGCTTTAGGAGCTGGCAAGGCATCTGCCCTGTGCTGAGTGCAAGTTCAATGAGCTTCCCTTTCCTCCCTCTGCTCTTCCTCACACTCCGCTGCCTGCACAGCTGCTACCACTCACTACTACTCTTGCTCTAATGAATTCCTTCCTTACCTACACCTCATCTGACCTGTTCGAGAATTCTTTCTTGTTCAGAGTCGAGAAGCCTCCTCTGTCCAGGCTGAGGTTCCATCTAGTGTGCAGGAAGAAAGCCCCCCAGATGCAGCTGCCTGACAACAGGATGACTAAGGGTAAAGTCCCCCTCTCTATTTCTGGCCAAACACAAACGCTTGCTTTGTAAGGCTCACCAGGGTCGTAACCTTAAGCACAGCACATACGAAAAGTGTGCATGGACCCCAAGTCCGTAGGGGCCTGACCACTGAGTCAGTGCCTGTCACTGTCCCACTTATTAGAAAATATCCTACTATCCAATAACCCATGACCTAGTTTTAACCAGTAATTTTTACCTAGTCCCTAAAATGCAAGAAGCAAAATGACGCATCTGGGCTTAATCCTTTCCTCTGTGTGTGTGGCGGGAGGGCAGCGGGGGGACAGGGGTGGAGAGAAGATTGGTGAAGTGGACAGGAAGGTCAGCAGACTACTGAATGCACAAGTTGGAAACTCAAGGTAGTAACAGTCCTAGGTGTTGAGTAAAGGCCATTAGGTAAGGATCTGGCTTTCTGTAGCTACTTCAGAAAACTGCTAGCCCACCAAACAAGCCCCATTCAAGACAGGCCCCACTCAGCTTAATGTTCTTTAGTCACCTACTTGAAATTCTTAATGATTTTGAGTATGTGGCCCCATATTTTCATTTTTCATTGTCCATTTATTTCTTAAAGAGAGAAAGGCTCTTCTTCCCTCTCACCAAACCTTTGATAATTATATAGCCAGTCCTGCTCATACATGAGGTGAGTGTATTTTTTAACAGCTTTATTGAGATACAACTCATATGTCACACAATTCTCCCATTTACAGTATATAATTCAAGGGCTTTTAGTATATCCACAGAAGTGTACAACCCTCACAGACCATTTCAGAGCATCTCCATTTCCTCCAGAAGCCCCTATTTCCCAGCTCTCACCAACCTGCTCACATCTTGCCTGTTCCCTGGCCACTATAGATTTTCAGCTCTGGACTTGCACATGAACGAAGTCACACACAGTATGGGCGGCCATGAGTGTCTGGCTTTTAACTTTACATTTCCATGGTTCATTTAAGTTGTAGCGTTATCAGTACTCCATTCCTTTTAATGAAGTTAATATATTTAATGTTTCAGAAATTCAATTGAGATCACCTAAGCACAAAGTCATAACCCCCACAGAAAGCCGGGGAAACACTGCATGGCATTACTGAGGTCCCATCATGGCAGCCATGCTTCTTCCCAGCAAAGCCAGACGAGAAGGGAGGCCGTCAACCAGAGAACATCACATGAGGGGACAGGAAGGAGGGAAAGGAGAGCTCAGGAGGCAGGACGGAGGGTCCGGGACATGGCGGAGGATGGGCAGGACCCTCTCTTCTGGTTAATAAATACACTGAACTGTACACTTTTAAAAGGGTGAATGTTATGGTATGTAAATTACATCTCAATAAAGCTGTTAAAAAATAAATAGGCTGCTAAGGACATTAGAGAGACAGTCTGACTGCTTCTACGGTAATCTGGTCAAACAAAAGAAGGCTAAGCCTGAGGAAGCCTGGAGATGTGACTGACAATTTATGGGAAACACAGAGTACAGAGGGCCATGCTCACCACCGCCCAGGACATAACCAGCAAAATCCAGACTGCGGGAAGGACAGATGGCCTCATTTCTTCATAAATAAGGGAGGGATAAAAGGAAAGCCAGTGTACCCTATACATTAAAAAAAGAGATCTTTCAACCAATCACAACGTGTTAACCTTATCTGTGTCTTGATTCAAACACACTATAAGCCATTGATGATACCTGAAACAATTAGAAATCTGAAAACTGACTGGATATTTGACAGATGCATGGGGGTTCATTACTCCATTTTATTCTATTTTTGTATATGTATTTAAATCTTCCAGTACTAAAAAAGTCAAACCAGGAACAAGCACTGCTTGTTGGGAACGTAGGGAAGGAGTGTGTGGGACAGGATAAGCCTCCGCAGGTGTCAGCCACCAGGACTCAGTATCATGCAAACTGTGAGCACATGCAGGGTCAAGAACCAAGATTTTATTTTTTCATTTTTAGTATGATGAAGACTTGGAATCAGACAACACTGGCCAATCCCACAGGACCTCAGAGGGATGTCGGGAGGAGATAAGCAGAATCTGCACGGAGGCCCAGGATGGGCCTCACACCCTCAGCTCAGCTGCTCCATTAACTGAGCCACTGGAGAGCAACACTTCCAGGGAAGCCGGGAGGCCAGGTCCTCCTGGAAGCCATCCCCCACCTGCTCCTGTAACTGCTGAGGGCACCATTTCCCCTGTTTGGGCCTCTTCTGTTTATCAGTGAGGGAAAATCCCACTTACCCTACCCCAGGGCAAGGCTTGTGCAGGTTGGACACTCAGTGGGTGAGAGTTTGCTCTGCTTTCTATCTCTGGCATTTTTTTTTAAACAGGGGAGGACAGTTGGCCCGCAAAATGCTTTCTAACGTGTGGAAAGAACCATGATGGCAAACCAAATGTTCTGAACTCGCAATGCCACTGCAGAATGGGTGGGAAGGGCCTTTACTATTCACACCCTCTACATGACAGAGACCTAAGAGGAAATAACTGCCCCAGATCCCCTGTGGCATAGCGAAGCCTCAAATTCAGGTGTCCTCACTGCCGGCCCAAGAAGGGCTTTAAAGAGGGCTGTTTTCTCAAAGGGCACTCTGAATGATGTACTTAAATTATACTACTGCGCTACCTTACTCTCTGGAAAAAAGAGAATCGTTTACCTGAGCCCACTTCTTATTTCGACTTTGCATCTGAATTGTAGCTATGGAAGCAAAAAACTCCTCTGCAGGCAAGTCTTCGGGCAGCCTTGTTAGGAACTGGGCTATGTGAATGAAGTCCATTTTGGTCAGGATGTCCTCGAACAGCTTCAGGATGCCCAGGGCTGTGCGGAACAGAAACTCTTCCCCATCACGACAGAACACATCCCATATGCGACAGGCCAGGTCGAGGGGCAACGATTTACTATATAAGGTAAATATCCTGGGGAAAAAGCACGAAGGTTTCAGGCTTTGGATGGCACAAAAAAAGCACTCTGAAATAAGTCTGATCACTGAAAAGGCCCCAAGTCTGTCACTCTCATACACAGATACATGGGTGGTGGCAGGCACTAGGTCTGCATTAATTCTGAAGGCCAATGTAAAAATCTTATGAAACAGCATTATGAGCATTATTTCCCACAGAATCTCAAATACATATTTCTGAATACCTTATACCAATCACTTCTACACGCAGCAAGTGTTTACTAAGCACCTACTATGTGCTTGCTGAAAGGTTAACAGGGCAGACAGAGTTTAGTGTCTGGCGAGGAATAAAAACAGTAAACAGAAATTTATAATTCAGTGACACATGGACATGACTTCTGAAGAGTACTATCTACTTTCCTCCCAGTAGGGGCCAGCAAAGGAACCAAGTACATTTTTCCAAATAAATTTGACCATGGATAATAAGAAACTTAAATTTAACAACATAAACCATCAGATGAAAAAGTAAAATACAGATACGTATTCCCTCAAAAAATTGTGATAATCTCAATCCAAACTTTCAAACACACACCGTCCTAGGTGATCAATTGTGTTACCGCGTTTAAGCATTTCTAGCCTGGAAAGTACCTCTATCACAAAGCAAGGCAAGTCCAGGGTGACATGGAGGCCCAACTGATTCTCTGTGAGTCTGTGCTCCTTCCCCAGCTGGGAGGCACAGCCCGCATGCCATCTCCAGGGTATCTCCTGAGTCCCAGGACCAGCTAGATGCTCCTTTCCTGCTCTGGGCTCTCCTCTACCTGGTGGTTATTTATCACAGTGACTGCTTGCCTCCATGTTTCCCATAGACACACTTGACAGTAAGGACCCTGCCCAATTAATACATTCCCAACCCCAGCACCAAGCACGCATGTTACCTGGCAATCCCCACTGGATTAGGAGATGGGTCGACACACTCCCAACCTGCTTTAGGTGTCACAGACCTTAGTGGTTCTCACTGCCTCCTAATCAGTACTCATTAGAAGTGGTGACTCTCAACTGGTGGGGGACACTGTCCTCCTGAGAAGTCACTTGTCCACAATTTCAGTATTTCCTTAGTAACTGTGCTGGTTCTGGAGACCCAGTATGGCACCTGGACTCAGGTGCTGACTCATTCTGTGGGACTGCCTTGATCAGAGGGAAATGCCATCAAGCCTTCAAAAGCAGGACTCTGACTTCCCCATAATCAACTCCACTAGAACAATTACACCATCCTGGCAAACGTGCTCCTACGTCTCATGGGCATAAGCTTTCTGTCTGCTTGTGAACTCCAGGATATGACCTACCCCACACTCTGGCAGGGCCCTGTGCCCCAGGACAGCCTTTCCTCCAAGACCGGGAGGAACACTCACACAGTTTCAGGCAAGCATTCAGCACATCATGCTGATTCAGACCTATTAACATTCAAGGCTATCCCATGGCAGTGCTTTAAAACTGAGACTCAGGAAAGGCTTAACAATTTGGACTTCACTCAACTCAGACGACAAAATAGGGAGAGATGTCACAAAAACCCTTACATCATAAAGACAGTGACAGCTCCGTTCAAACTGAGGACCTACCGCATGCTGCGCACTACACCGGGCACTCCAGAAGCCTGCCTCGCGCAGCACTCAGGACAGCCTGGCGAGACGGGCTCTCCACTGCCATCTTACCCGAGGGAGCCAGGGTCCCCAGTCCCGCCACTAAGAACTCTACTCCGAAGCCCATGGCCTGCAGGGTCAGAATGTGCTGCCTGCTATCAGGCAACATGCCCCTGCTGCCTCGTAGGACACTTTATTTCTTAAAGTCACAACAAGCCTTCAGCCTGAGCTTACTATCTCAAAAACAGAAAGCCTTTCACCATTTAGTCTAGAATATAGTGTAAGAGACATCTGAGATCTTCTGTTTCCAGTTCCAATCTAGAGAACATTCTCAGCTCTATCTACAGGATGTGCTTATAAACCACATTATAACAAAACCTGAAAAAGAACTGACCTAATCCATGATACCACTGCCTCTTATCTGTCAGTTCACACATGGAGAGCAAGCCCCTACATCTTAAAAGCAGAACGCTCAGGAAAAAACAATCGGAAAATAAAGCTATAGGTAAAAAAGAAGGAGAGTAACAATGGAACAAACTTCTTCAACATCATAATCTTGAGTTCACATGTGTGCATGTGTCTCCAAAACTACACTAGAAAGCTCTGGACTTTATAAAACCAGGCCGACATGTCAATGGTCAAGAACGCTGTCCACAGTCAATGTCTGTGGTGCCCACCCGCTCAGTCCTCAACCACCGGGGGCATCACCATTCCCCATGAGATATTGCCTGAGACAGGAGCCCCTCTGCTTCCAGGCAGGCCCGTCCGCTTGTCAGGAATATCCTTTGAGCCTGCCATCTGCTAGTCTCTGCGCTTCAGTGATGAGGCTACACAGCACGGAACAAAACAGGCCACACTCCCTGCCTTCGGGGCAGAGGGATAAATACAGTGCTCAGCAGGTCAGATGGCGACTGAAACCCAAGTGCTGTGTTTGAGTGCACACACACTCCTGAACTGGATGGTCAAGGAAATGCACATCACCAAAAAGGGTCATTTCCGTAAAGCCCTGAGAAAGAAACTGCAAGCCATGAGAAGGTGCCCGGAAGGCACACAGACAGAGGAAGCAGTGAGTTCACAGTTCTGAGGCCGAAGGAAACCTGCACATCCAAGCAAGAGCCAGGAGGCCATGGGCTGAAGCCAAACAGCCAAGGAGAGAGTTGATGGGGACGCCTGAGGGGACCAGGCGCCTGGCACAGACAGCGCCTCACAGGCTGTCATAACATAAAAGCTTCACATTTTATTCTACATGAAATGGAAAACTAGTGGAGGGTCTGACCAGAGGAGGGTCCCCATCCACCATGCTGAGAAGCACCTGTCAGAGAAGGCAGGCCTCACTGGGCAGCCCCTGGAACAATCCAGGCCAGGTCAGAGCAGGCTGGCAGCAGGGGAGGTGGCCAGATGTAGAGAACCTGGATTCTGCTATGGATTTTTCTCACGGGAAGTGCAACAGAGGAGAGGCAAGGATGCTGGTTTTTTGGCTGAGGAATTCAGCCAAAAGGGAGATATGGTTATCTCTGGTTTGGACAGGAAAGTTTCAAACAAGAGTTGAATTTGAAGACTTACTAGTTTGAGAGTCAGATATCCAAGTGGATAAATGGCTTAATTTGGAGTTCAGGGGAAGGCTCTGGGATGGTGATAGTTTGTGTATAGATGGCATCAAATAAAGAACATATTCCAGGATCAGAGAGTGAAGAATGTCAAACGCTGCTGAGAAGTCAAATACAGCAGAGAACTGATCACCAAGCATGAACTCTGTGCACACATAGGTGAGCTGTGCTATACATCATATCATTTACTAGTCTTTATGTACTGAAATGGGATTAAGGCCTTGAATATCTTAAATAAAATGTGCCTTTTAAAGAAAAAAAACTCTTAAACTTCACTTGGCAAATGTCTCCTTATCTCCACCTCGGCCTAGACAACCCTCTCTTGGAAGGCCGCTTCCTGGACCTTGGGCTGGGCCAGGCTCCCTGCTCCATCCTTACACTCACCTCATACATCTCCTTTGGTAACAGTTCTCACACAGGCCCACCAGTGTCCCTACGCTGGCAGTCCTAGCAAAAAGCAGGACCCCATCATGCTCAGTCCCAAGATGGACACCCCAACTACCTTCCCTCTGCCCCACCACCTCACCAGCTCTGAGCCTGGCAGACTCTGCAAGCCTTTCAACAACCAGCTCCCAGCCCCCAGCTCTAGTCTGGAGAAGCCCAAGGCCTCTCCCAGCCTGTACTCCCCCTAAGAGCCCAGTATCACTTTGCACTGTCTTCTGCTCTGGGCAGAATCTCTGAGCAGCGATGGCACCTTCCTCCTCTGCTCTTCTCCAGGCTGGCCAGCTCAGGGGTCACTCTCCTCCCTTCTCTCTCAACCCCTCTTCTACTGAAAACCACTCATTAGTGGCAGCTTTCCAATGCTCGACTGTATTTTAAACCACATTTACATTCAAAAACCAGCTCTGAACAGAGCACTGAAACAATCGTCTCCTGGCTTCCTCTCGGAAGAGTGGAGTGCAGGTACCAATCGTGCAGCTGCAGAGGCTGCTCAGCGCCAGCCGTGGCCTGGGAGGCTGACACCGGCTCCGTCCTGGTCCCACAGAAGCCCTGCCATGGGACCGTTGGAGGGCAGCAGGCCACACGGGGCCTTCCCTGTCAAGTCTACCCCAAGTGCTCTGGCCTACATTCTGCTCTGAGCCAGCTGAGGGAGGGGGCAGCAGGACGGCAATGAGAGCCCCGCAGGCCTTGCCAGGACAGTCCGTGTTCTTCCCAGGGCAGGAGGACTGAGTGCAAGGATTCTCCTCCCCCAGAAATGGCTGTTTTTCTTTCCTGAACCACTGCATAGTATTGCACTTTATATCAAAAATGGTAATTTGGGGTACAAATTCAACTACTGCAAAATAACATACTTCTATGTTGCTCAATTAATGAAGTGGCTATAGGCTTATAAGTAGCACCAAACACAGTTGTGTCTATTTCACCCATAATGTATGGGCATAAAAATACAGTTTTTTTCCTGTCAAGCCTCCACAATTTCCAGAAAACATCCTTTTCCAGCAATGTCATCCTAACTGCTTGTCTCAGTTTGCAGGATAGCAGGGAGAGCAGTGAGGGCAGAAGTGGGTGCTCACCGCTTCTGAAGCCAGCCGCAGTGGTGAGACCAGACCTCTGCCCTGGTCCATGCCAGGGGCCCCATCGTGGGTAAGAGAGGAGCTGACAAGGGGCACTTCTCCCGTGTGCAGGGGCAACTTCACGAGCGTCATGGGCCACCACCCGAAGCTCCCCAGAACCCCACAAGGAGGGCGACCAGCTCCACTACAAAAACTGCAAACAGAGGGAGGCTGTGGGGATGTGGATGTCAGCCCGGGCTGACAGGGCAAGGCCATCTAGCAGTCCCATCTGCTGAGAAGTCACAACCTGAGACTTGGACCTTTGAGGCCCAACACCAGTTTTTGGCTGTTCCCAAATTTTCCCATCCTGACTAGTTTCTAAGATTAAGAGCCTCTGTCCCCAGAGCTGGCTCAGGAAGTGGCCCTGAGCCGCCCCTGACCAAGGTACTTCCTGTTCCTAAAAACTCAGACAAGCAGTTAAAATAGATGCCTGCTAGATAGGACTGGTGTTACCACTTAGCCTCACTAGGTTTCCTGAGGACTAAATAAAACACTAATTGCCCAACATGAACCACATTCGTTGACGGCGGGAGATAGCTATTTAAGACTCAGCACAGACTTAGTTAACAAGTCCAACCACTGTCCCTAATCCTGGAAGCAATTAGACAGAACAACTCTGTGGCCGCAGAGCACCTTCTAATTTGGGCCCAAAGGCTTCTCATCTTCTGTCCCGACACCCAGTAGGGACTGGGAGACACTGGGTAAATAATATGAACCCTGCATGAGAATGCAGGCTCCATCTTCAGCCAGGCCAGGGTACACTGGCGATACACAGGCTGTGCGGGCCCTTCCTGCGAGCAGTTTCCACCTGCAGCCTTCAAATCCTCCTCCCTCCACATACATGAAGGCCTTAGTGTATGCCAGATGCTATCTGGCATGCTTGGGAGCTCAGCAAAACCATCCCTGCTCCTGAGGAGTTCCTAGGCAGACCTGTAACCTGACAGGTAAAAACTATAAATGAAATGTGTGCAAGGTGCACTGGAAACTGCAAAGTTCCAACAGTAACTTCACCTTGAAACATTCCTGTCAGGTAGAGAGTCGGTGTAATGACAGGACCTCCAAGGATCAATAAACAACATTTCAAGAAACATTAATCATGACACAGAATACACTGCTTCTCTTATTAATTCAAGATTATTTATTATAAAACCCATTCACACCTCTAAATAATTCTGCCATTTGACAGCAACGGGACATATTTTGTTCAGTTAAATGACCACATGTCAGTCCTCTCACAAAACGTGGATACTTGACTATCTGAACACTCAAAACTGTAGGGAGACAGACATAGCTAGTGAGACCATATTCTGACCCTCACATCTCTGGGGGAGCAGAGAAAAGTGATAAGCCACACTAAATAAAAGCCCTTGCAGGAAGGCAGTGTCAACAGCTAAGTAAGTCTACTTCTCCATAACCCACTGAGCAGACCTCATCCGTAAGTCCCCAGAGAAGTGGCAAGCACCGAGTGGGCCTCAGGTGGATTCTGTGCATTTTAAACCCAGGAGGGCACTCCTTGAAAAAGATGCATTCCCTGATCTAGGACTCTGATTCACACACAGGACCAGGCACTAGAGACAGAGAGGAGACTGATGAAGCTTGGCCTCTTACAGGACAGCAAGAATAGATAGTACCCTCAGAGCAGGTCAGCACTGCAGAGGGAAGCATAAACTGTCAGGGTGGAGGGGAGAGAAAAGAGCATTCTGGAAGAGTAACTCCCCAACTGTGCTGGCAATGTCCTATAAAGCTACAGTGTGATAATCCATGGGGCAGAGAAACTGTCCTGGGAAAAAAGGAAACGACTCCCAGCTGGCCTCTGGTGGCGGAGAGCATGGCAGGGAAGGGGATTCTGTCATGATTTGAGTACCACACAGCTTACGCAAGACACTTAGCCGGCCAAACCCCAGGGGCCCCTCAAACCTCTGACATGGAGTAGGAGCAAGGGCTGTGCTGCCCAGGCAGCTAGGCACCAGGATCCTGGAAGTCACCACTCTGCAGGCCACACACACAGTGCAGATCCGCCACGCACACACGCAGTTTGGAGGCAGGCCCAGCTGCTAAGAGTGTGGCTGTGACTTCAGGGAAGATTGTTTGATGTAGCACAGAAAGCAAAGGCTCTGGAGTCAGACCACTACAGGTCTGGACCACTCACTACGGGTGTGATATTGGGTAAGGGGCCCTGGTGGGTGCCTTTGTGCTAAGACATACTATGCACTTGCTCCAGATACTGTGAAGACAAAACAAAGCAGTCAGCGTCCCTGAAACGCCAGCTTCCAGGGAAGAAGGTCCTGAGCAAACCTGTCCTTCCCCTGTGCTTCCTCCCCACTGCCCATCTTGCTTCTGGTCTGACCTTTTACCTAACTGCTAGCACCCAACCAAGAGTGTGAATAAGCCAGAGTGGATTATCACCAGCACTTTCAATCTCAGAAGCTTTACGTATAGTAAGGACTTACATGTATTATTTCATGAAACGTGTGTCAGTCATGTATACATAGAAGTTTTGCGCACATAGTCACACACTGGGTCCACAAAATACAACTGATTTCCTTTTGCAAGTCAGGGTGAAAACATTTTTTGAAAGACAATGTTTCAGAACAGTGTTTTGAAACTTCATTTTTAGCCTGGAATCCTAAGAATTGAACTTGGGGCCTAAGTAGGTAAGACAGAAGTTGAAGACTCTGGTCCCACCGGGGCCTCTCCTAAGACACTCGGCCCACCGCCACCCCATGGTGGTCACAGGCTTCAGGCTGGGAATCTGTGAGGTCAGTATTCATAGTCAAATTTACAGGGTGGGTATACCAAGGGGAGTGCAAAGGGCAGCCTATGCAAGACTTAGAGTGCTCTCAGTGCGGGGAGATTATCACTTGTCACATATGGGTGCCCTCTGAGGTGGGTTCCAAATCCTTCCACCCAGCACTGCCGGACAGGCCAGCCCAGCAGCCCCGCCAGTGGCCTCCCCTCGCAGCTGATGCTTACTTCCCACAGTCACACCAGGACTTCTGGTTTCATCTACTGGCTCTAATCTCTAAAACCCTCATTGCCCAAAATTCTAGGAATTTAGCAGAGTCAGAACAGTTTCTGGATTTAGGACAGAAACAAATGCCAAGAATCCCAAAGCTCATCACCAAGGGTGCAAATTTGCTTTATTCACCAGATTGAGCCTCACTTCAGATGTTATTTGGATCTTACCTTCTAGGAGGAAGGCTTTTGCCTCCTGAAGAAAGTGAGCAAATAAACCCCATCAAACCAGCTATCTGTTCCCAGCAGTTTTAGATTCACTACACAAGTTAGTGTGGACGCCTGAATTGCCTTTCTGGCAGAGTGTCATCTTTCCTTCTGCAGAGCCCCTTCTGTGAGTTGCAGGCGGGGGGAACGGGGGTGGGCGGTTGCCGGGTTATCAGCTTACAAGACCCTGGGAGGTTAAACATCGTGTTTCAGGGATGAGGAAACGACCTCGGAGAGAGCTGATGGCCCTCGCCAAGGCCATGAGACAAGCAAGGGAAGAGGCTGGGGTCTAGGCCAGGGCTGCAGGGTCCCAGGACCACACTTTTCCAACCACGGTGAACCCAGACGCTGCTACTTGGGTCGCCGGTCCACCGCCAGCTTTCTTGCCCGGTCTCCCGAACCCGTGGGCTCTCCAGGGTGACACCCCTCCCTTCCCTCAGGCGACCACACCACCAGTGTGTGAGGACTTGGCTGCTCTAGTGTTCCACCCAGAACTCTCTGCAACTTCCTATCTGTCCACTGGGATGTCAGGAGGGACCTCAAAACGGTCATGTCTAAAGCCAGATCCATTAACCACCCTGCTGCTGGCCCCCGTTTCTGATGGCCGCTGGTGGCACCAGCCAGGCCCCACACCAGGCGTACCCTGGAGAGTAGCCCACTGCCCTCTGCCTGCTCCTACACAGCATAAAACCTTCCCTGGGCCCCACAGCTTCCCTCCACTCCCCACTCTCCACCAGCTTCGGTGGCCTCAGTTTAAGCCCCAGTCTTTTTCTTCCTTGATTTGTCTCTGCCTTCAGGCTCCCCTGCCTCCTAAAGCTCATTTCTGGCCACCTCCATGCCAAGCCAAGCACAGCCTTCAGCCTCTCCCTCTGGCCCGTGTCATCCTGCCCAGGCTCCTCAGCTTGGCATTTGAGACCCACCACGGCCCAGCCTCCCTGGGCTCGTCACCTTCCTGCCTCCCACTGGCTGCCCTTTGCTTCAGGCCCCAGCATCACCGCACACCGACGGCTACAGCCCTGCTAACTCGGGAACACAACAGGCCCACAGTATGCCTTGGCTCAAGCTCATGCAAAACCTCTCTGTTCTCTGACTCCTGAGCCTGTGTCCAGGGCCTCGTCCCAATCCCCTTCCTTCAGAGACACTTAACACTGTACAGCCATCCATGGAAACGTCTCCCTCTAGACAAGCACTCCAGAGAGGCAGATGTGCATCTTGTTCCCCACCTAACTCTAGATCCTAGCAGACAGCCTGGTACAGGCCTGGTGCTTAGTGACATCTTGTTTAATGAATGGATAAATAGCACTTTGCAGAAAAACAGGTCCAAGACACCATTTCTCCTCTTGACGGAATTCAGAAGGACCAGTTAAAGAGTCATAAATAGTACCAGAAAAGAGCCAGCAGTGCAAAGTGATGACTAGCAGGGCAGGAGCCTGGAAGACCAAGGGCAACCCTGGGGCAGGGCAGAAGGGAAGGCTGCACGGCAGGATGTGGGAGCTCAGCTGAGCCCTGAAAGCATCTGGCAGTGAGGACAGTGAAAGACGGGGACCAGGAGAAGAGAAAACACATAAAAAATGCACTCTTACCAATCAATTAGGTAGATATCTGGAGTTAGGTTGTTCTTCTTGAAATGAGCAAATAATTTCGGCAAATTTTCTTCAAAGAATACCTCAAATGCAGCAAAATAAGTCAACATCTGGGGAGACAATGTGAAATAAACTAATAAACTACTTATCAACACGTGTTCCCAATCTATAAAAGAAGTCCCTATACCTATACCTTTAGATCTTAATGATTACTCATGCAATTGCTAACAAGTTCTGATTGGCAACTAGTCACTGGGCACTATGCAGGCAATTTCTAAATAAGCATGATCTCCAATCTCTGTAACAGCATCCCTAGCTACATCTTATTATTTTCAATTTATAGATGAGAGAACTGAAACCCAGAGCTGTTACAGGACTTGCTAAATAAGGTTGCATTGTTAGTATGTTGCAAGACTGGGACTTGAATCATGCCTGTTCCCCTTCAAAGGCTAACTTTTTACAGGCTCATTCTTTTCTAAGAACCACGAATGGACTGACTGCGTAAAATGCTTCACTCCCACCCTGGAGCACTTCCAGATGGAATGGAACACTGATGTCCTGGGCGTAGACAACACTGGTCCAGTTTACAAATATAGCCCAAGTACAGTTAGGGAGAAAACACTAAGGAAGAGGAGGCAGTCGTAGCCTCTAGTTTACTGGCACATTCTTTTCAACTTCTTATAGGGTTCGCAGAACAAACTGCCCAGAGCAGGCAGCGGTGCTGGAACAGAACGATGGCTACCACTAGATGAGGACCAACATGCATCTGAGAGGTGGCCCAGTTCTGTCCCTCCACTGACTGGCAGGGTGCCTGTGGGCAGACGGCAACTCCCGAAGTGGTCTGCTCATGTGTACGGAGGATGTAGTTAAACTACTGGTTCCCGACAGAAGGCGGCAGGTGGGGGTGGGGGAAGCTGCCCCTAGGGATTTGGCCAAGTCTGCAGGTGCTTCTGGCTGTCCCGATCAGGGGGAGAGAGGCCAGGAATGCTGCTGCACACCCTCCAGGGCACAGGACAGCCCCTCTGCAGCCACCCGCCCCAGCGTCAACCCTGCAGCCAAGAAGGGCCCAGGCAACATTATGACTCATTTTTCCTTAAAAATAAAAGCTGAAATTCTGAAATACAGTTTTTATCACACTTCCACAGAGGAAGCTGGGGTCTCATCTTCAAAATTAGGAGATAGATGTAAATAATTTTTTTATATATAAAGATTTTTTTTCCTATGACTGTAGTATTTATAAATGCTCACTGTAGAAAACTTAGAAAGTACAAAAACAAAGAAGGTCATCCATAAACACTGTCAACGTTGTGGTACGTTTCCTTTTATTGCTAAGTATGGTAGCGATTATGGTGTATGTTTTATTTCAGATACCTTTTGGAAAAACTAACATTTTATCTTCAATACTTTTACTCTACAGTTTAGTTCTTTGCAAACATCAGTATCACACTGCATACATTACCAGATTTTAAATGACCATTGTGCATTCTCCTGAACCCCATTTTATGTTTCCACTTTCACAATGAAAAGTAATTTCAAACCACGACACAGAACACATAATTACCTGAGAGCCAGCTGTGTGCATACTGCTTTGTCCACGCTTGTGACTCTCTTAGAATCCATTCTTACAAGCAGAATCATCAATGCCATTCACTGCTCCTCAACACCAAACTCTCCCAAGAGGACTCTGCTGGCCTACACTTCCCCTTACGCCAGTTTAGAAGTTTTTAAATACTTTTGTTTTTTTAATGGACGTATTGCCTGAGCAAGAAATACTCAGGAATCCTTAGGATATTAAGGAAGAAATACGCCCTAGCTGACCTAAATTATTAGATCATTTTGGTCTTGAAGTACTAGTGATAATTACCAGCAAATCATCAGCAAATGCAGACACTGCTAAGTGAAAAGCTGATGGACTTGTTAAATTGATGACTTTTCTTCTGGGCTACAGAAGCAACACAGGCTTACAAAGCAGAATGGTCCAGATCTTAGCTCTTCTACTTACCAGCTGTGTGCCTCGGCGGTTCATGTCATTTCTGAGCCTCGCTTCCTCATCAGTGCCAAGCAGAGGACCCCCTCCGGGGGCATGTGAGGGGCCTCCCCAGGGCAACTACTGTTGGTGTCCACCTTCCACTCACTCGGTGTTCACAGCAGTACAGTAACACACGGCTGCCTCTGTCCAGTGCAGGAGCTGGTCTTACACACATCTCCCATGTATGAGCACACCGCATGAAGCAGGGCCCCCACATGACAATGGGCAGCAACAGAGTTCAGTTCTGTCATGTTCTCTCTGCTCGACCCAAATGTGGAGACTGCTCTTAAGCTTCTGGCTTTGACGTCAAGTATGTCTGTCTGTGCAGGAGCCACCCCTCCTCCTTCATTTAAAGAATACATTTTCAGAACTACTTTCTGAAAGAATGCACTAAGAAATGCATACATACAGTGATTAACCACATGTTTAAAACTCTAACATAATGCCAAATAATCCTCCACCTTACATAGTGCTTCCTATTCTAATATCTCTCTCTGTGGAGGGAAAATGTGTACTTCTTTCCCCTGAAAAGACAGATGATTAGCCGACTCTTGCTGCGTGAAGACACAGTACCCAAGGCGCACACCGGGATACTCACAAGGCCATGGTCCACTCGGAAAAACGCCATCTGACAGGGTTTATTCAAGAGATTAGAAAAAGCAATGAAGGCCTCGGCAGTATCTAAGTTCAAGATCAACACTGCTGCTATGAAGGACATGCCCTGAACCTGAGGGAGGGAGACAAAGGGATATCAAACCGACAGTCACCACCACAGTCAGAGCAGCTCTTCCGCTGCTCAGAGGAGCCTGCAGCCCTCATGCGAGGGGCCCGCCCAGCTATCACCCACCGCCACCACTGCAAGCTGGACGGACAGCCTCACGGGGTCTGACCTGTCCTGACTCAGAACTGCTGCACTGGTGCACCAGCCACCTAGCCTGTGCTCCGACAGTCCCTGCTCTGCCCACATAGAAACCCTAAACCAACCCCTCCTTACAAATTTGGCATTTAAAACACTGCCCTCCAGAATGTATAATTTCCTGGTGCCATAGAAATATATGACTAACTTAATGTGTTAGATCTAAAACCATGCGCACACACATCTGCTAAGCTGCAGAAACATCAGCAGTATAGCTTTTAAAATGGTTACTGCTAAAGGCTATTTTAATGCTGAAAAAAAAAATCACATGCAGAAAATGAAAACCTAATCCAATTAAAATATGATTAATGCCTCAGAGCAGCCATGTCTGATCAGTTTCTTTTCAAGGAAACTGAGGCAACTCATTGCCACAAGACTTTCATACTCAACAAATGCAGGAAGGCATTCAACCGGACATCTGCAGCTAAGCTGCGCCGGGCAATATTCTTTCTCTTCAGATGATAACATTGTAAGATATTGAAAAAGTGCACTTACATAGCCCACGTCCGGTCGGTAACAAGTGTAAGCGCCCAAAATACTGTGCAACATGTCATGGTACGGGCCACCCTGAAAGGACCAACACACCGAAAACAACACATGCATGAGGTGTGTTAGTGCCGAGAAACACCCGGTGCTGCTGCTGCTGCGACTCACACCTGCTGGTTACAGAGGAGCAACTAGTTGCCAAGCGCTGTGCTGTCAGCGCTGCTCACACTACATCACTGAACAAATGAACTACCGATCCGGTTAACAAGACAGCCTGCAGCTCAGTCTTCAAAGCCGCGGTGAAAGAAGCTGGTGGGTCAGGTGCAAGCACCTCGCGAGGAACAGATCCCGAGCTGGGCTCCTGCTCTTCCTCCCTTCCAAAGCCCGGCAGGAGAGCCAGGGACCGAGGGCTCTTCATAGCAGGCAGTGCTGTCCCTGGGGCCCAGCCTCCCAGGTGAGCCCCTCACCCTGCCTGTCCCTTCTGCCCCCTCCCTGCCTATCACCGTCTGTTCCTTTCTGTGCTCTGGTACGCCAGGTTAGGAAATATAAAGTTTGAAGTCCCAATTGCTACCATTTTATTCCAAACATCCTCCCAGTTCTCCCATCTAGCCAAGATTTGCGCCAGAATTTCTTTTTTCCATTGAGCACAGAAGAAAGCACAGAGGTGTTGCATACCAATGTTGGCAGGTCTGAGGACACTTGTGAAAGGTCAGGCTCAGGCCTAATGAAACACTTACTGTCCGCACTTACCAGGCGGCCACAGTTTCAAAAGGACTAGAAAGTGTACATGGTGTGTGACTAGGAAGTCACTCCACAGGTGACCACATGTGGCTTACAAAAGAATGCCATAGCCCAAACCACCACATTCTGACAAATTAAAAATGTTAAGTAAGAGAAGAGGCATCTCCAAATCAAAGGAGGACAGAAGGAGGGTGAAGCAGAGGACACCCAGGGCTGGAGGGGGACGGGGTGCGGGGCGAGCCCTCTGTGGCACACTGGAGGCCACCTGCACAGCAGTGTTGGCTGTCACCAAGCGGTACCTGGTCCAAGCTGAGAAAGGCAAGAGCTCTACCTGAACTTTTCTTACAGCTGAATGTTTGCAACTGAAAAGATTTTCCCCCATCATGATTTTGTCCTTCTATGGGTGAAATGTCTTTTGAGGAAAAGATGGTGTCAGTAGGTGGCAGTTCCTTATTTTAAATGCCCTGACGGAGGGGACAGTCACAGCTCCCCCACACTCTCCCCTGCCTCTGCCCCTGGTTGTTTCCTATCACCCATTTATGAGGTCTTCAACTTTGGGAACCACCGACAGGGAGACACACCCACAGGAACCCAGAGGGAGAGAGAAAAGCCAACTCCCCTGCCATCTGTCCCCAATCCCCCCAAAAGACACCCTACAGTTCATCCTCTTCTGAACACATCCTTCTGCACCAAAGCCAGTGATTCTCAAAGTCAGTGAGGCTGAGTCCCCAGATGCTCCATGGAAACCATTCTGGGCCCTAGGCACAAGAAGGCTGCACTGAGGCTCCGCCAGGGCGGTGGCATCCTGTCAGAGCCCTGGGTCTCTGCTCCCCTTTCTGGCTTCACAGGAAGCTCTGCCCTTACACTTGCTTTCCTCCGGAACAGGCCTGCTATGGCTGCCTCCCAGCTCAAAGTAGCCAGTAGTTAACAAGCAGGGTTCCCAGAACGGAACTGTCTCCTCTCTGTTCATCCCTTTAGCGAGGTTTTCTCTCCCAAAAGGAACTGGGGAGCCCCTGAACCATCAGCTTCCATTCTAGACCTCCTTCTGCTTGGAATGTCTTTCCCATTCTCTGGTCTGTCATGCAAACCTCTTCCAAGAACAGCCTGAGAGCCTCTTCCTCAAGGATACTATTCGTGGCCCCTTCTCCCTGCCTCTGCCCACGCCATACTACCAGGAGAGCGAACTGTGGCTCTCCAGGCTAGGACACACCTGTGCTTCTGCAGAGCCCAAGCATCTAACCGTTCTGTCTCTGTGCCTGGCTTATTCTGGGTGACCACTTAACTGATTTGTTCTAACTTATCCTACTACCCTTCACTGGTTACCAGTGTGTGCAAGGCACAATGCTGGAGCATGGGCATGGCACAATCAGACGGGGTTCCAAGGCCATTCTGGAGGTGATGGGGTGAGCGCATGAAGGTAGAGGAGGTGGGAGGGCGTGCGGAGGCTGGCACAGCAATCCACAAACGATGGGGCCCTCACGTGGGTAAGGGCATGGGACAGAGGCGGGGCAGTGTGAGATGCTTCAGAGTGGGACTGGCGATAACCATCACAGATGGGATAAGGAAGGGGCCCAAGAAGACTGCTATGTAAACATCTGTGGACTAAGAGAAGAGGAGGTCCTCAAACATCTCTGCCTGGATGATCCCAATACTGGCAGCCCTGAGTCCTGCCTGCCTGCACTAATTCAGAAGTCCATGGGAAAACCCTGATTTTCTCTTTACTGCCACCCAAAAGAGAATATTCCACCCTGCCTCCCATCGCTGACTTCTGTACCCTGCGAAGTCTCCATTCTCCTGGTCTACCTGCTCAGAAACCCCACCGTCACAACCAGAGGCTGTCAAGGTTTTCCCTTTCTCCCCCAGGTCCGAGCACTCTAAGACCACCTCTGAGGGGCGCCACTGGGTGTCTTCCCAAAAACAGAAGCAGTGCCTAGGGAAGCTGGGGCAGAAGGAGCAGCACCCAGGGCCCTTCCTGTGCGGGGCTGACAGCGGATTCTGATACGTGCATCTCAAAAGGAGACCAGAACTGCCTTTAAATGCAGAAATACAGCCCTAATAAATATTTGTCAGAGACGGTTGGTTGCCCCCCTTATTTGTTAAAGTCTGAATGTATTAACATAAGACCCACCCTCCCCACACCCCCCAAAAGACCCTAATACATTTCAAACTTGATTACAAATATATGCAGTTTAGCATCTATGAATTTTAGACAAAACATACTGAAAACAAAAATCACCATCACCTACTTGCTGGAAAATGCAGAGATTAGGAAACGTTCTAGAAATGTCCAGTTTAATAAGCTCCAGGCTGGCTTCTCTGTCTGCTGCTGAAAAACCGGCATCTATCAAAAGATCCAGGGTCATTACACCTTTCAGAGGCAGGGGTGGGAAGTAATTACCAGGTTTTGACATTGTGTAAGAATGAAACAAGGAGAAGAAGTTCCTCCCAAGTTCTACATGGGCCCAGTTACAACTGGAACCAACATGGGACTAATTACAACCTACACAATCTGTAGCAGCTTGTAGGGTTTTTGACTTTAAAAGGAAAACTCCCAGCACCATCTAATCCTAGATCATCATTAGATATTTTCTGGAGTCTGAAACAAAATCAAATTTGATATCCCCTTTCCTCAACAGCAGCCAGTAGAAGCAAGGAGAAGGGAATATACACAAAGGAATTCCTTTGTTTGATCTAAAATTCACTGGTGCAAACTTAGACGACGTGGGAATTATTGCAGCATAACACTCACATGTACCATTTCCAACAACATATGAATAACTGACTTTATTTTTTTTTAATTCTAATACCACATGGACAGTAAGAAAGAAAGATCAGTAAAAAAGATACGACTTGGCCAACTTGGGTGCTACAGGAGTCCTAAAAGCGTAACAGATCACGCCAGAGCAAATATGCCGTGTCCCTGACTCTGTTAGTTCTGACGCCCCTCCGTCACTCAGTGATCCTGAGAGCCAAGCTACTGGAAATCATGTGAATAGTAAAATAAGGAAATGATATTGGTTATGACTGGCCCTCCTGCATGTTAGGACACAGCACCTCTCAGGAACTGGTATATTCTCTAAAGTTTTTTTCTTTAACTTGCTTGCTCTAAAAAAAAAAATCTCTTTCCCCATTTTTTATAAATTTGCACCAACCACTATTTCATTTAAGTAAACTTTGTTTACATTATAAGTTATTTATATAATAAATAATGAGATACATAATTGACCAAAGTAGCCCACCAGTTTTAGCATCATACATACCTTCATTCTCCACTTCAGAGCCTCCCGTGCTAAAAGACCGCCACCTCTCCTTGGCTCGGGCAAGACAGATGTCAAAGAGCTCTGGAAGAAAAGCCTGCGGTGAGTATCACGTGCATATGCATGTTTCCTCCAAAGCCACAGAATACCCCACTGCCTCCTGTGAATATTTAAAGTTCAACTACAAACTGCACACTTACTAAGGCTATGTAAACAATGCCCCCCAACCTGGCCTGAAGGTCCTTCTATGGTCTATAAACAGCATAAGAATACACAAAAACCACGAGGCCTGGTATTTACTCCTATCATACAACCCATCCTTTAAGCTATTTTGTTCTCGTTTATAAGTCTATGCCTCTGCTACACTGAGCCCCTGGTGGGGGAGCCCAGAGCACCAGGACTGACACACAGCCATTTGATCAGTGAATGGAGAGACCAGCAGAAAACCCACCTGGTTTCCAATAAAGACAAGCTACCTGGTCTGCCTTATCTTTCTGCCTGCAAGTGGGGTAGGGGTGCAAGCAAAACAGGCAGATGTTTCAAAGAATAAAGATTCCTGCTGGCAGAGAACTGTCAAGGCAGGCCTCCCACAAGACAGTCTCTGAATCCCCTTCACACTTAGGACACTTTTCAGAAATTCTTCTCTGTGGTGAATTTGGTAATAGTGAAACAGTACCTCATGCTGGCAAATGTTACTGTTATGTACAGTCCTCCATGGGAACATCCACACCCCATTCTCCTGAATGAACAAACTTCAAGATGGCCTCCCCAGGGACCTCCTAGGTTGCTGCAGCCCCCTTCCTGGTCATTGGACATCCTGAGTCACTAAGGATCACTGGGGCTTTTAATTGCAACTACCCAGAGAATTTTCATTGCTTCATTTTTTCCATCATTACTTTTGAAAAATAAAGCAGAACACATCTGCCTTTTGGACAGTGCATGTGTGATACTTCATTAAAAACTAAATTCTAGTCATATCATTGTGCCCCAACAAGTAAAATCTTGAGTAATGACCCTTCTCTAGCCTTGGGTTGGATCTGACTTACAACCTACATTTCTGCCAAGGCAGAAGAGGGTGCAGTTAGGAAACACAACTTCACATTATCATCATTAGACTAGACGGTCTGGGGAACCTGCTTTCAGGTTCCAGGAGGCAGGCTTAGCTTTGATCGTTTTGGCAGGAGATGGAGGAAAACAACTGTGTGGCCCCGACCTCTGGAACCACTTCCCAAATGAGGTATTTGACGGTTAAGGCAAAGATGCTGGCAGCCTAGTGGTAAAATGGGTCAGGGTTCCAAAAATATATCCATGGCTTTACTGGTGTGTGTTTGCAGTGGGGGAGAGAGATGGCAAATACACCTTCTTCTCGGACCCAATTTCAAAGTACATGGCTGACTTCCCTAAGAGTGAAGTTTTAGGAGGACTGATTTTCAGTAAGTTTCCAATTGCACAACAACGCTCTCAGGCTTCCCAAGTAGGAACACAGGTGCCAGAGTCAGCCAGGGCTAAGATCAGAATCCTGGCTCCTCCGCTCAGCAGGGTCTGAGGCACAGTCCCTAACGTTTTCAGGAGACTCAATTTGTCCAGTGGTAAAATACCTGCCCCTCAGGACTGTTACCAGTGTTTACAATGTGTAAGTAAAGAATCTGAAACAACACTGGGCCTCGACAACTGGAATTCATGATCACTTGCATTCTTATACTGGCTTGACTGGGCAGTAAAACTGAGACTAAGTAGGACCCAATATGGTGGCATTCATTCATTCATTCAACAAATACTTCCTGAGGCCTTCCATGTGTAGAGAGCTGGGCACAGGTGACAGAGAGGAGAGTGTGACAGGTAAGGCCCCAGCTTCCTGAGTACCAGTTCTAGGGGGGCAATTGGCATTAGACAGCTAATCACACAAGAAAGACACAATTTAAAAAATACAAGGCAGAATCAGGATTTAGACAAACTTTCAAGACATGCAGTTGATTAGCTATTTAGCCCAGTCAACTATGTATGGTCCACAGAAGATTTTAATTTAAATAAAATCAACCCAGGCATCAAGGGGAACCAAAAATTAAACATGCACAAATACTCTGCATTACATTCAGTTGGCTGACACAGAGTTGTTGAAAGAGTTTAGAAGATTTTCAAGAACAAGGATAAGATTATCACTCAGCAATTTCTCCAAGCCTTTACTTCTAAGGAAGCTTTTAAAAAACTATTCCCAGTAAACTCGAAATGGATCAAAGACCTGAATGTAAGTCATGAAACCATTAAACTCTTAGAAGACAACATAGGCAAAAATCTCCTGAATATAAACATGAACAACTTCTTCCTGAACGCATCTCCTCGAACAAGGGAAACAAAATAAAAAATGAACACATGGGACTACATCAAACTAAAAAGCTCTGTACAGTAAAGGACACCATCAACAGAACAAAAAGGCATCCTACAGTATGGGAGAATATATTTGTAAACGACATATCTGACAAGGGGTTAACATCCAAAATATATAAAGAACTCACACACCTCAACACCCAAAAAGCAAATAACCCGATTAAAAAATGTGCAGAGGATATGAAGAGACAATTCTCCAAAGAAGAAATTCAGATGGCCAACAGACACATGAAAAGATGCTCCACATCACTAATCATCAGGGAAATGCAAATTAAAATCACAGTAAGATATCACCTCACACCAGTAAGGATGGCAAGCATCGAAAAGACTAAGAACAACAAATGCTGGCAAAGATGCGGAGAAAGGGGAACCCTCGTACACTGCTGGTGGGAATGTAAGCTAATTCAACGACTGTGGAAAGCAATAAGGAGGTGCCTCAAAAAACTAAAAATAGAAATACCATTTGACTCGGGAATCCCACTCCTTGGAATTTACCCAAAGAATACAAGTTCTCAGATTCAAAAAGACATATGCACCCCTATGTTTATTGCAGCACTATTTACAATAGCCAAGATATGGAAGCAACCTGTGTCCATCAGTAGATGAATGGATAAAGAAGAGGTGGTACATATACACAATGGAATACTATTCAGCCATAAGAAAGAAACAAATCCTACCATTTCCAACAACATGGATGGAGCTGGAGGATATTATGCTCAGTGAAATAAGCCAGGCGGAGAAAGACAAGTGCCAAATGATTTCCCTCATTTGTGGAGTATAACAACGAAGCAAAACTGAAGGAACAAAACAGTAGCAGACTCTGAGACTCCAAGAAGGGACTAGTGGTTACCAAAGGAGAGGGGTGTGGGAGGGCGGGTGGGAGGGAGGGAGATGGGAATTGAGGGGTATTATGTTTAGTATACATGGTGTGGGGGATCAAAGGGAAAACAGCGTAGCACAGAGAAGGCAAATAGTGACTCTGTGGCATCTTACTACACTGATGGACAGTGACTGCAGTGGGATATGGGGGAGACTCGATAATATGGGTAAATGTAGCAACCACATTGTGTTTTCATGCGAAACCTTCATAAGAGTGTATATCAACAATACCTTAATAAAAAAAAAACAATTTCCACAAGTTAAATGTACTATACATATTCTCATGCTAAATTTTTGCAGGTATAGATCAGCCAAAAATGGAGCTTTGAGGAGGTCACTTTAAATAGAAACTACTATCCACCCAACCAGGGGACGTTACTCAAGATGGAGAACACCGCCTGGCCAAGGCTACTGTAATGGGGTAAGAGGCAGGTTCTATAAAATAAACAGAAGAAGAACTCCAAGAAAATACAAATCAACCTATTTTATACTCAAAGACTTCCAATGGGGTAAAATTGCCCCCCATCAACTCCACAAGTATTTAGCACGCACTCAAGTAAGATGAGGAGGAAGGAATTCCCGTCCTCCGGCAGCTTAGACTGCAGGCAGGGAGAAAAAAGTGAACAGTAACAATGACTGTGTGTTAAGCACTTAACTGTGAGTGTGTGAGCTCCTGGCCAAGTGGGCGGTGCGTCCAGTGAACGCAGTTGGTGGAACAGAAGCACATGCAAACTGAATGATGGTGAGACTAATGCGGCAAGCAAGCTGGACCCAGCTCCCATCAACCCTTCCAGACCTATAGGTGCTGGAACCTTAAGGACCCCAGCCCTCACACAGGACGCTGTCCCTCTACAGAGTCTATACCGAAGCAGCCTGGGAAAAATGCCACAAGAAACCAACAGTATCCCAAATACGATACCTCCCCAGAAAGAAACACCCACTTCTCTTCCTCTTTCACGTCCCATCAAGGCTTGCTTTCTACAGATCCTCGCATGCCTCAGGCCACGGCAGCTCTGAGACCCTTATGTGCTACCCCATCTACTCAGGGAGGATGACAAGGGTCAGGAGGCAGGTGCTGTGAACCACCACATGACCACAGCACACAGGAGTGACCCCAGGCCTCCCGACTGTCTCCCCCACCTCAAGGACAGTCACTGGGCCTCTCCAATGGCACAGCTCCATCGCAACGGTTGCCTTTCTTCCCAACAGGCCAAATGAGACAGAAAAAGGCACAGGGCACGCAAGCCACTCACCATGGGTGATGTTCAACTCGTTGCCAATGGCTAAGCTCCAGACTTTGCCTCTCACACTGGGCGGGATTCCCTGCCACCATAAATCTCGAACTTTTCTAGAGCACCACCTGGACAAAAATGGAAGCATGAGTTTATGAGTTTGTTCGCAATGAAGAAATATCTGTCTACTCATGTGCCTAACTCCAAACGCCAGGAGTGGGGGCTACAGAGTCATGTACCCCAGCCCCTGTCCTCAGAGTTTACAGTCCAACATTCGAGAGATGGGAGATCAACAACTACCTTTCCCTGGGCCATGACGGGGACAGGTGTGCCAAGGCACTGCACAAACAGGGAGGGACACCACACAAGACGGGCCCAGGGCACTATTCCAGAGCCGAATTCCGAGTGACCGGTAGCAGTTCAAGCAGATGAAGGATGGGAAGGACTTTCTGAGCAGAAAGCACAGCAACAAGAAACAACTTGGCCTACTACAGGGGCTGCAGACAGTGGGGCTTGGTGTGGGTGCCAGGGCTGCAGGCGGAGGGCAGACCCTGGACCTGCAAGGCAAGCCCGGGGCCACAGCAGTCGGCCGCTGCACCACTGCACACAGGTGAAGCGCTCAGGTGATGAGAGGCTGAGTGTTGCTGACTCAAAACGTTCTGAACCACACAAGTCGTTGAGGCCTGCTGGTTACAAGGAACACAAACTGCCAGCAGACTGGAACAGACATTGAGGTGCCAGAGACTCCCCTGGTGCTTTTCGGTGCGGCCCAGTGCAGACAACACAGGCTGGGGCTGCAGAAACAGAGTCTGCATCACAACTCCACCCTCCCCTGTGGAACCTGGAGCGAGTGACCTCTCCTCTCTGACACAGATTCACCCCAACATAAAGACGATGAAACCCTCCCTCTGAAGGGCTGTCTGAGGTGGGATACAGCACAAGGCTCCTGGCACGAGACATCCAACACAGGCCCCTGGCCGATGAGTTAAATGGCAGCTGCTGTGTGGGTGGTAGAATCTGGATCAGTCAGTGTAGGAGCAGCAACATAGACGGACTGGTCAAGGCTCTAAGGACCTCACTTCTTGTTACTGGTCCTATTTGAGAAAACGCGTGTTTCCTGACCATGTCCAGCCTATCAAAGACACTGCCTAGAAAAGCAGCCTCTGAGATCACTTGTTTTCCCAGTGTGATCTTCAACAGGGCCGTCTGACCCCATGTAATAAGAGTGAGTGATGCCCAGGTAAGTGCCAGAAGTGAGGCCACAACATCATCACGCTGAAAGGGACAAGAGGAGAAGGGAAATGCATGCGAGCTCACCAGCCACTCCTAATGATGGAAGGGGCAGAGGTGCCAAAGGGACCGTCAGCCTCTGTGCGTGCCCCATACCCTGCCCTACCCACTCTGAACACACAGAAGAAAGACCTACAGCAGTCCTGCTAATGTAAAGATGACAGCAGCTGCCAGCCTCTGCTGGGAACTGGCCACTGGGGGGTGGCATCAAAGAATTCCAGGCCCCCATCCTCGAGCAGAGGATGACAGAGGCTTGGGCAGACGGGTGAGACTTCTGCAATCACCAGGGCAGGCAAGCTTTCCCCGAGGAAGGCTGAGCTTTAAAACATGAAGTTAGATGGGAAAGGAGTTACAGGGCAAGAGCACTCTGGGCCAAGGGAGTGGAACACGCAAAGGCCCTGAGGCTCCCTGAAGAGAGGGCTCCATTAAGTGAAGGTGGAGGCGACCTCACACAAGGTCCTGTCAGCGAAGCTCAGGAATTCAGATTTTACACTGAGAGTCCTAGAAGTTACTGTGATTTTACACAGGGAAGTGACAGAGACTTGCGCTTTAAAAGATCCCTCTGGCTGCTGAGCAGAAGATGAACTGGGGGGAACACAGTATCCCAGCAAGAAGTGATGAGGGCTAAGCCAAGACGGGAGAAGAGACCACAGCAACTCACGCTTGTTAGTAATTTCATCAAGGGCTGTGATATGAGCTACAATTAATACAGCTGCAACCTGCAGACCCTAGAAAGACATGATTTACACTGTGGCAGGGCCCACTATGTCATAGCTTACATTGTTTCCCAGTTAGGCAAAATCTCGTTATTCCAAGTAAGGACAGCATTTCCAATGCTTTCTTCCAACCTGCATCTTTCTTCCAGCTGCTTTTTCCTCCTCTGGGCTTCTTTCAGCTCTAGAAATCACAATTAAAAACCAGAAGAAAACATATGTTAACTGATCCTCCATTTTCCAGCTAGGTAATTTTTCTCAAAGAGTCATGTGGCAATACCACCAGGAGAGTGGCACTCAAGGGCAGTAGTGAAACTTCACTTCCCAAGACTCATTTCACACCTTATGGAGTTGAACATGCTTGGGCATTACCCATCTTCCAGGTAGTATAACACGGAAAGGTATAAAAATAAAAACACAATTCAATTATCACAAAATAGAAAAACCCTAATTACCAGAAAAACCTAGAATATTACCTGGGGCCCCTTGTGCCCCTGCCCAAGCTCCCTCCCCATATAACCTCTATATTCCCCTCTCACAGCTTCACCATGACCCTTAGGGGATAAATACCAAGGCTGAGAACTACCATGCATTTGAATTTACATATACCTTTTTTTTTGTATTTTTGAATTTACATATACCTTTTTTCTGTATTTTTTTAGTGTAGTAAAAACATAAAACATAAAATTAACCATTTTAGCCCTTTAAGCATACAAATTAGTGGCGTTAAGTATATTCCTATTGTTATGCAACCATCACCACCATCCATCTCCAGAGCTTTCTCATCTTCCCAAAATGAAACCCCACACCCATTAAACACTAGCCCCCCCAGTCTCCCCTGGCCGAAGTCACCCCTCTCCTTTCTGTCTCTGTGATTCTGAGTACTCTGCAGACCTCATGTAAGTGGAACCATACAGTATCTGTCTTTTTGTGACTGGCTTGTTTCACCCAGCATAATGTCCTCAGGTCTATCCATGTTGTAGCAGGTGTCAGAATCCACATCCTTTTTTTTTTATAATTTATTTTGGTATCAATAATCTAAAATTACATGTGCAATATTATGGTTATTAAACTACCCCTTCATCAGGTTCCCCCCACCAACCCCATTACAGTCACTGTCCATCAGCGTAGTGAGATGCTATAGAATCACTACTTGTCTTCTCTGAGTTGTACTGCCCTCCCCGTGCCCCCCCCAACATTACATCTGCTAATCGTAATGCCCCTTTTTCCCTCTTATCGCTCCCTTCCCACCCATCTTCCCCAGTACCTTTCCCTTTGGTAACTATCAGTCCGTTCTTGGGTTCTGAGAGTCTGCTGCTGTTTTGTTCCTTCAGTATTTTTTCTTTGTTCTTATACTCCACATATAAGTGAAATCATTTGATACTTGTCTTTTTTTTTTTTTTTTATTTCACTGAGCATAATACCCTCTAGCTCCATCCATGTTGTTGCAAATGGTAGGATTTGTTTTCTTCTTACGGCTGAATAATATTCCACTGTGTATATGTACCACATCTTCTTCATCCATTCATCTACTGATGGACATTTCGGTTGCTTCCATTTCTTGGCTATTGTAAATAGTGCTGTGAAAAACATAAGGGTGCATCTGTCTTTTTCAAACTGGGCTGCTGCAGTCTTAGGGTAAATTCCTAGGAGTGGGATTCCTGGGTCAAATGGTATTTCTATTTTGAGTTTTTTGAGGAACCTCCATACTGCTTTCCACAATGGTTGAACTAATTTGCATTCCCACCAGCAGGGTAGGAGGGTTCCCTTTTCTCCACATCCTCGCCAACATTTGTTGTTGTTTGTGTTTTGGATGGTGGCCATCCTTACTGGTGTGAGGTGATATCTCATTGTGGTTTTAATCTGCACTTCTCTGATGATTAGCAAAGTGGAGCATCTTTTCATGTGCCTGTTGGCCATCTGAATTTCTTCTTTGGAGAAGTGTCTATTCACGTCCTCTGCCCATTTCTTAATTGGATTATTTGCTTTTTGTTTGTTGAGGGGCGTGAGTTCTCTATATATTTTGGATGTCAGCCCCTTATCAGACACGTCATTTATGAATATATTCTCCCATACTGTAGGATCTCTTTTTGTTCTACTGATGGTGTCCTTTGATGTACAGAAGCTTTTCAGCTTGATATAGTCCGACTTGTTCATTTTTCCTTTTGTTTCCCTTGCCTGGGGAGATATGTTCATTAAGAAGTCGCTCATGTTTCTGTCTAAGATTATTGCCTATGTTTTTTTCTAAGAGTTTTACGGTTTCATGACTTACATTCAGGTCTTTGATCCACCTTGAGTTTACCTTTGTGTATGGGGCTAGACAGTAGTCCAGTTTCATTCTCTTACATGTAGCTGTCTAGTTTTTCCAACACCAGCTGCTGAAGAGGCTGTCATCTCCCCATTGTATATCCAAGGCACTTTTATCAAATATTAATTGACTGTATATGTTTGGGTTAATGTTTGGATTTTCTATTCTGTTCCACTGGTCTGTGGATCTGTTTTTGTGCCTATACCAAATGGTCTTGATTACTGTGGCTTTGTAGTAGAGCTTGAAGTCAGGGAGCGTAATTCCCCGTTTTATTCCTCCTTCTCAGGATTGCTTTGACTATTTGGGGTCTCTTGTGGTTCCATATGAATTTTAGAATTATTTGTTCCAGTTCATTGAAGAAAGCTGTTGGTAGTTTGATAGGGATTGCATTGAATCTGTAGATTGCTTTAGGTAGTATAGCCATTTTGACAACATTTATTCTTCCTAGCCAAGAGCATGGGATGCTTTTCCATTTGTTAGTGTCCTCTTTAATTTCTCTTAGGAGTGTCTTGTAGTTTTCAGAGTACAGGTCTTTCACTTCCTTCGTTAGGTTTATTCCTAGGTATTTTATTCTTTTTGATGCAATTGTGAATGGAATTGTTTTTCTGATTTCTCTTTCTGTTAGTTCATCATTAGTGTATAGGAAAGCAACAGATTTCTGTGTAATTTTGTATCCTGCAACTTTGCTGAATTCAGATATTAGTTCTAGTAGTTTTGGAATGGAATCTTTAGGGTTTTTTATGTACAGTATCATGTCATCTGCAAATAGTGACAATTTGACTTCTTCTTTACCAATCTGGATGCCTTGTATGTCTTTGTTTTGTCTGATTGCTGTGGCTAGGACCTCCAGTACTATGTTGAATAACAGTGGAGAGAGTGGGCATCCCTGTCTTGTTCCCGATCTTAGATGAAAAGCTTTCAGCGTCTCGCCGTTAAGTATGATGTTAGCTGTGGGTTTGTCATATATAGCCTTTATGATGTTGAGGTACTTGCCGTCTATACCCATTTTGTTGAGAGTTTTAATCAGGAATGGATGCTGAATTTTGTCAAATGCTTTTTCAGCATCTATAGAGATGATCATGTGGTTTTTGTTCTTCTTTTTGTTGATGTGGTGGATGATGTTGATGGATTTTCGAATGTTGTACCATCCTTGCATCCCTGGGATGAATCCCACTTGATCATGGTGTATGATCCTCTTGATGTATTTTTGAATTCGGTTTGCTAATATTTTGTTGAGTATTTTTGCATCTACGTTCATGAGGGATATTGGTCTGTAATTTTCTTTTTTGGTGAGGTCTTTGCCCGGTTTTGGTATTAGAGTGATGCTGGCTTCATAGAATGAGTTTAGAAGTATTCCCTCCTCTTCTATTTTTTGGAAAACTTTAAGGAGAATCGGTGTTATTTCTTCTCTATATGTCTGGTAGAATTCAGAGGTGAATCCATCAGGCCCAGGGGTTTTGTTCTTGGGTAGTTTTTTGATTACCAATTCGATTTCGTTGGTGATTGGTCTGTTTAGTTTTTCTGTTTCTTGCTTGGTCAGTCTTGGAAGGTTGTATTTTTCTAAGAAGTTGTCCATTTCTTCTATGTTTTCCAGCTTGTTAGCATATAGATTCTCATAATATTCTCTTACAATTCTTTGTATTTCTGTGGGGTCCGTCGTGATTTTTCCTTTCTCATTTCTGATTCTGTTTGTGTGTGTAGATTCTCTTTTTCTCTTAATGAGTCTGGCTAGGGGTTTATCTATTTTGTTTATTTTTTCAAAGAACCAGCTCTTGGTTTCATTGATTTTTTTCTATTGTTTTATTCTTCTCAATTTTATTTATTTCTTCTCTAATCTTTATTATGTCCCTCCTTCTGGTGACTTTGGGCCTCATTTGTTCTTCTTTTTCCAATTTCAGTAATTGTGTCTTTAGACTATTCATTTGGGAATGTTCTTCCTTCTTTAAATAGGCCTGGATTGCAATATACTTTCCTCTTAGAACTGCCTTTGCTGCGTCCCACAGAAGTTGTGGCTTTGTGTTGTTGTTGTCATTAGTCTCCATATATTCTTTGATTTCTGTTTTGATTTGGTCGTTAACCCATTGATTAATTAGGAGAGTGTTGTTAAGTCTCCATGTATTTGTGAGCCTTTTTGATTTCTTTCTAAAATTTATTTCTAGTTTTATACCTTGGTGATCTGAGAAGTTGATTGGTAGGATTTCAATATTTTTGAAATTACTGAGGTTCTTTTTGTGGCCTAGTATGTGGTCTATTCTGGAAAATGTTCCATGTGCACTTGAGAAGAATGTGTATCCTGTTGCTTTTGGGTGTAGAGTTCTGTAGATGTCTGTTAGGTCCATCTGTTCTAGTGTGTTGTTCAGTGCCTCTGTGTCTTTACTTATTTTCTGTCTGGCTGATCTGTCCTCTGGCGTGAGTGGTGTGTTGAAGTCTCCTAAAATGAATGCATTGCTTTCTGTTTCCTCCTTTAATTCTGTTAGTATTTGTCTCACATATGCTGGCGCTCCTGTGTTGGGTGCATATATATTTATAATGGTTATATCTTCTTGTTGGACTGACCCCTTTATCATTATGTAATGTCCGTCTTTATCTCTTGCTACTTTCTTCGTTTTGAAGTCTATTTTGTCTGATACAAGTAGTGCAACACCTGCTTTTTTCTCTTTGTTGTTTGCATGAAATATCTTTTTCCATCCCTTCACTTTTAGTCTGTGTATATCTTTGGATTTGAGGTGAGTTTCTTGTAGGCAGCATATAGGTGGGTCTTGGTTTTTTATCCATTCTGTTACTCTGTGTCTTTTGATTGGTGCATTCAGTCCATTTACATTTAGGGTGATTATTGATAGGTATGTACTTAATGCCATTGCTGGCTTTAGATTCGTGGTTACCAAGGGTTCAAGGGTTGCTTCTTTACTATCTAACAATCTTACTTTACTTTCTTGTTAAGTTATTGTAAACACAGTCTGATGTTTCTTTCTTTCTCTCCCTTCTTATTCCTCCTCCTCCATTCTTTCTATAATAGGTGTTTTATTCTTTGCCTTTAGTTAGTATTTGGATGGTCTGCTTTCTTTGCTATGATTTTATTTTCTCTGGTGACATCTTTTTAGCCTTGGGTGTGCCTCCATCTAGAGCAGTCCATTTAAGATATCCTGTAGTGGTGGTTTATGAGAGACAAACTCTCTCAACTTTCGTTTGTCTGGAAATTGTTTAATCCCTCCAACATATTTAAATGATAATCGTGCTGGGTACAGTATTCTTGGTTCGAGGCCCTTCTGTTTCATTACGTTAAATATATCATGCCATTCTCTTCTGGCCTGTAAGGTTTCTGTTGAGAAGTCTGATGATAGTCTGATGGGTTTTCCTTTGTAGGTGATCTTTTTCTCTCTCTAGCTGCCTTTAATACCCTGTCTTTATCTTTGATCTTTGCCATCTTAATTATTGTGTGTCTTGGTGTTGTCTTCCTTGGGTCCCTTGTGTTGGGAGATCTATGAGCTTCGGTGGACTGTGAGACTACTTCATTCCCCAGCGAGGGAAAGTTTTCAGCAATTATTTCTTCAAAGACACTTTCTATCCCTTTTTCTCTCTCTTCTTCCTCTGGTACTCCTATGCGAATATTGTTCCGTTTGGATTGGTCACACAGTTCTCTTAATATTCTTTCATTCCTAGAAATCCTTTTATCTCTCTCTGCCTCAGCTGCTCTGTACTCCTGTTCTCTGTTTTCTATTCCATTAACAGTCTCTTGCATCTCATCCATTCTGCTGTTTAGCCCATCGATCGCTTGTCTGATTTCTGTATTGTCTTTCCTCAGTTCCTTCACTTCCTCCCTCAGCTCTTGCACATTTCTCTGTAGGTCCATCAGCATGGTTATGACTTTTATTCTGAATTCTTTTTCAGGGAGGCTGTGCATTTCCATCCCTTCAGACTCCCTCTCTGGGGTTGACTGGTTGATTTTGGTCTGAACCATATTCCTCTGTCTTTTCATGGCTGTATAATTGGTCACTGATAGTTGCCACGTATGTCAGCTGGGCTCTTTAAGACTTTAAAAAGAGAAGAAAAAAAAGAGAAAAAAGGAAAAAAGAAGAAAAAAAGAAAGAAAGAAAAAAAAGAAAAGAAAAAACAAAAACAAAACAAAACAAAACAAACAAAAAAATGCCCACCGGACGTAGATTCTGTGGGAATGCTCTAGGTGGCGCTATTGCCCCACTATTCCACAGCTGTGACTGTGCCGCTCCGCAGGGCCCTTTATCGCTCTGGCAGGGGTGGGAACGAATAGGAGGCTGTTTATCTCAGTGAGAAGTGTTAAGTATGGCTACGCTTCCTCAGTTGCCAGCTAAGGCGTCTGAAACTCCCCCGGACTCCCAGCCTGCTGGGCTGAGTGTGCTGGGGCAATCCGGCTCCTCTGCTGGGCTCCTGTCTCTTTAAGACGGCTGAAGAAAGTGCGCGCTCTTTTTTTTTCCTTCTTGGGAGCCGGCTGCAAGCACCCTGGCGCATTCCCTGCTCAGATCCTGCCGCTCTGTCTCCCCAATCTCCGCTGCACTGCGCAATGTGGGTCAGTGCTCCCCGCGCAGATCACCGGGGCTGGCTACTTCGCGGGGTGTACTTCCACTCCCTCCCGGCTCTGAATCCTCTCCTCCCGCTGGTGCGCTGGGGTGGGGGAGGGCTCGGGTCCCGCCGGGTCGCGGCTCCATATCTTACCCTCCTCTTGGGGTGCCGAGTCCTCTTGGGTGTAGCTGCCCGCTGTGCGCTTTCCTGTGTATTCTCGTCTCTCTTTTAGGAATAGATGTATTTTCTGTGTTTTCATAGATAAATATAGTGTTGGGAGGAGATTTCTGCCGCCCTGCTCACACCACCATCTTCCCGGAAGTCCTCCGCTCCTGCATTCTTATTGTAAATTCCTAGGAGTGAAATTCCTGGGTCAAATGGCATTTCTATTTTGAGTTTTTTGAGGAACCTTCTTACTGCTTTCCACAATGGTTGAACTAGTTTGCATTCCCACCAGCAGTGTAGGAGGGTTCCCCTTTCTCTACATCCTAGCCAACATTTGTTGTTGTTTGTCTTTGTCGGTGTCAGTGTGACGTGATATCTCATTGTGGTTTTAATTTGCATTTCTCTGATGATTAACGATGTGGAGCATCTTCTCATGTGCCTGTTGGCCATCTGAATTTCTTCTTTGGAGAAGTGTCTGTTCAGATCATCTGCCCATTTTTTAATTGGATTATTTACTTTTTGTTTGTTGAGGTGCATGAGCTCTTTGTATATCTTGGATGTCAACCCCTTATCAGATATGTCATTTATGAATATATTCTCCCATACTGTAGGATGCCTTTTTGTTCTATTTTAGTGTCCTTTGCTGTACAGAAGCTTTTTAGTTTGATATAGTCCCACTTGTTCATTTTTGCTTTTGTTTCCCTTGCCCCTGGAGATATGTTCATGAAGAAGTTGCTCATGTTTATATTCAAGAGAGTTTTGCCTATGTTTTCTTCTAAGAGTTTTATGGTTTCATGACTTACATTCAGGTCTTTGATCCATTTCGAGTTTACTTTTGTGTATGGAGTTAGACAGTAATCCAGTTTTATTCTCTTACATGTAGCTGTCCAGTTTTGCCAACACCAGCTGTTGAAGAGGCCGTCATTTCCCCATTGTATATCTATGGCTCCTTTATCACATATTAATTGACCTTATATGCTTCAGTTAATATCTGGACTCTCTATTCTATTTCACTGGTCTGTGGGTCTGTTCTTCTGCCAGTACCAAATTGTCTTGATTACTGTGGCTTTGTAGTAGAGCTTGAAGTTGGGAAGCCTGATCCACCTGCTTTACTGTTCCTTCTCAGGATTGCTTTGGCTACTTGGGTCTTTTGTGGTTCCATATGAATTGTAGAACTATTTGTTCCAGTTTGCTGAAGAATGCTGTTGGTATTTTGGTAGGGATTGCATTGAATCTGTAGATTGCTTTAGACAGAATGGCCATTTCCAATTCTCTTTCTAATACATCTTTTAATTAGCCTATAAGCCTCCACTTACACTCTCAAAAAAACCCCTATCTTGACCTTATTTTCTCCTGCTGCCTACAGGCAAAATTTGTTTCCCTTCTGTGGCTAATCTCCTTAAAGAAATGGTATCTACTCTGATTCCTTTCTACTGAGTTTCAACTAAATACACTCCGATAAGGCTCTTTCTTCCCTATCACTCCTCTGTATCTCTCTTTAAGACCCTCAGAGACTTCCACATTGGTAGCACAGAGGTCATTTCTCCATTCTCATCTCCCCTGACCCATGAGCAGTGGTTAGCACATGGGGGTCACGCCCTCCTCCTTACAGTAATTTCTTCACCTGCCTCCCAGGACACCAGAACTGGCTGGTTTTCCTCCTGTCTTTTGGTCTCTCCTCCTCAATCTCATTTCCTAGTTCTCTCTGGCCTTTTAGGGGTGGGGTGCCCCAGAGATCAGTACTGTGTCACCTGCTCTGCATATTCCTTTGGTGATCTCACCCATTCTCATGGCTTTGAATGACATGTGTATGCACACAACCCTGAAATAAATACTTCCACCCCAGATCTCTCTGCTGAGGATGAGACGGGCATATTTAATTGTTTCCAAATAGAGTTCTAAAAGGTCCAAAACTCTACTCCTAATCTTCATCATGCCTTCTCCATCCTCTTTCTTCCTCGTGTCAGGTGATAGGAGCTGGGTCCTTCCAGATTCCACCACAAGGCCTTAGAGTCATCTCTGATTCTTCTTTCTCTGACAATCTTGAATCCAATTTGTCAGCAGATCCTCTTGGACCAATGGTCAAGCTAAATCTCAATGTTTTTTCTCATCTTTGTGCTGATAACCCCTCAATTGACCATCATCTTTCTTTCTTTTTGGTATCACTAATCTATAATTACTTGAACAACATTATGGTTACTAGACTCCCCCCATTATTAAGACCCCACCGCATACCCCATTACAGTCACTATCCATCAGCATAGTAAGATGCTACCATTACTTGTCTTCTCTGTGTTGTACAGCCTTCTTTGTGCCCACTCCACTATGTTATGTATGCTAATCGTAATGCCCCTTTCCCCTCCTTATCCCTCCCTTCCCACCCGTCTTCCCCAGTCCCTTTCCCTTTGGTAACTGTTAGTCGATTTTTCGGTCCTGTGAGTCTGCTGCTGTTCTGTTCCTTCACCTTATTCTTTGTTCTTATACTCCACAAAAGACGGAAATCATTTGATACTTGTCTTTCTATGCCTGGCTTATTTCACTGAGCATAATACCCTCTAGCTCTATCCATGTTGATGCAAATGATAGGATTTGTTTTCTTCGTATGACTGAATAATATTCCATTGTGTATATATACCACATCTTTATCCATTCATCTGCTGATGGACACTTAGGTTGCTTCCATTTCTTGGCTATTGTAAATAGTGCTGTAGTAAACAAAGGGATGCATATATCTTTTTCAAACTGGGCTGCTGCATTCCTAGGGTAAATTCCTAGGAGTGGAATTCCTGGGTCAAATGGTATTTCTTTTTTTACTTTTTTGAGGAAACTCCATACTGCTTTCCACAATGGTTGAACTAATTTACATTCCCACCAGCAGTGTAGGAGGGTTCCCCTTTCTCCACATCCTCAACAACGTTTGTTGTTATTTATCTTTTGGATTTGGCCATCCTAACTGGTGTGAGGTGATACCTCATTGTGGTTTTAATTTCCATTTCTCTGATAATTTGGGATGTGGGGTATCTTTTCATGTGCCTGTTTGCTATCTGAATTTCTTCTTTGGAGAAGTGTCTGTTCAGATCTTCTGCCCATTTTTTATTTTTATTTTTTTTAAATAATTTATTTTGGTATAATTAATCTACAGTTACATGTGCAATATTATGGTTATTAAACTACCCCTTCATCAGGTCCCCTCCACCAACCCCATTACAGTCACTGTCCATCAGCGTAGTGAGATGCTATAGAATCACTACTTGTCTTCTCTGACTTGTACAGCCCTCCCCATGCCACCCCAACATTACATCTGCTAATCGTATTGCCCCTTTTTCCCCCTTATCCCTCCCTTCCCACCCATCTTCCCCAGTCCCTTTCCCTTTCGTAA
The DNA here is from genome assembly GCA_032199065.1 of Smutsia gigantea. Classification (NCBI taxonomy): domain Eukaryota; kingdom Metazoa; phylum Chordata; class Mammalia; order Pholidota; family Manidae; genus Smutsia; species Smutsia gigantea. The sequence continues at coordinate 105,972 of JAVSCE010015595.1, read as the reverse complement.
CTATTAGTCTGTTCTTGGGTTCTGTGAGTCTGCTGCTGTTTTGTTCCTTCAGTTTTTTTCTTTGTTATTCTACTGCACAGATGAGTGAAATCATTTGATATTTGTCTTTTTCGGCTTGGCTTATTTCACTGAGCATAATACCCTCTAGCTCCATCCATGTTGTTGCAAATGGTAGGATTTGTTTTCTTCTTATGGCTGAATAATATTCCATTGTGTATATGTACCACCTCTTCTTTATCAATTCATCTACTGATGGACACTTAGGTTGCTTCCATTTCTTGGCTATTGTAAATAGTGCTGAGATAAACATAGAGGTGCATCTGTCTTTTTCAAATTGGGCTGCTGCATTCTTAGGGTAAATTCCTAGGAGTGGGATTCCTGGGTTAAATGGTATTTCTATTTTGAGTTTTTTGAGGAACCTCCATACTGCTTTCCACAATGGTTGAACTAATTTGCAGTCCCACCAGCAGTGTAGGAGGGTTCCCTTTTCTCCACATCCTCGCCAACATTTGTTGTTGTTTGTGTTTTGGATGTTGGCCATCCTCACTGGTGTGAGGTGATATCTCATTGTGGTTTTAATCTGCATTTCTCTGATGATTAGCGATGTGGAGCATCTTTTCATGTGCCTGTTGGCCATCTGAATTTCTTCTTTGGAGAAGTGTTTATTCATGTCCTCTGCCCATTTCTTAATTGGATTATTTGCTTTTTGTTTGTTAAGGTGTGTGAGTTCTTTATATATTTTGGATGTCAACCCCTTATCGGATACGTCATTTATGAATATATTCTCCCATACTGTAGGATGTCTTTTTGTTCTACTGATGGTGTCCTTTGCTGTACAGAAGCTTTTCAGCTTAATATAGTCCCACTTGTTCATTTTTGCTTTTGTTTCCCTTGCCAGGGGTGATGTGTTCATTAAGACGTCGCTCATGTTTATGTCCAAGAGATTTGCCTATGTTTTTTTCTAAGAGTTTTATGGTTTCATGAGTTACATTCAGGTCTTTGATCCACCTTGAGTGTACCTTTGTGTATGGGGCTAGACAGTAGTCCAGTTTCATTCTCTTACATGTAGCTGTCCAGTTTTTCCAACACCAGCTGCTGGAGAGGCTGTCATCTCCCCATTGTATATCCAAGGCTCCTTTATCAAATATTAATTAAATGTATATGTTTGGGTTAATGTTTGGATTTTCTATTCTGTTCCACTGGTCTGTGGGTCTGTTTTTGTGCCAATACCAATTGTCTTGATTACTGTGGCTTTGTAGTAGAACTTGAAGTCAGGAAGCATAATTCCCCGTTTTATTCCTCCCTCTCAGGCTTGCTTTGGCTATTCGGGGTCTTTTGTGGTTCCATATGAATTTTAGAATTATTTGTTCCAGTTCATTGAAGAAAGCTGTTGGTAGTTTGATAGGGATTGCGTTGATTCTGTAGATTGCTTTAGGTAGTATAGCCATTTTGACAATACTTATTCTTCCTACCCAAGAGCATGGGATGAATTTTCATTTGTTAGTGTCCTCTTTAATTTCTCTTAGGAGTGTCTTGTAGTTTTCAGAGTACAGGTCTTTCACTTCTTTCGTTAGGTTTATTCCTAAATATTTTATTATTTTGATGCAATTGTGAATGGAATTATTTTTGTGATTTCTCTTTCTGTTAGTTCATCGTTAGTGTATAGGAAAGCAACAGATTTCTCTGTGTGAATTTTGTATCCTGCCACTTTGCTGAATTCAGATATTAGTTTTAGTAGTTTTGGAGTGCAGTCTTTAGGGTTTTTTATGTACAATATCATGTCATCTGCAAAGAGTGACAATTTGACTTCTTCTTTACCAATCTGGATGCCTTGTATGTCTTTGTTTTGTCTGATTGCTGTGGCTAGGACCTCCAGTAATATGTTGAATAACAGTGGAGAGAGTGGATATCCCTGTCTTGTTCCCGATCTTAGATGAAAAGCTTTCAGCTTCTCGCTGTTAAGTATGATGTTAGCTGTGGGTTTGTCATATATGGCCTTTATGATGTTGAGGTACTTGCCCTGTATACCCATTTTGTTGAGAGTTTTAATCATGAATGGATGCTGAATTTTGTCTAATGCTTTTTCAGCATCTATGGAGATGATCATGTGGTTTTTGTTCTTCTTTTTGTTGATGTGGTGGATAATGTTGATGGATTTTGAATGTTGTACCATCCTTGCATCCCTGGGATGAATCCCACTTGATCATGGTGTATGATCCTCTTGATGTATTTTTGAATTCGGTTTGCTAATATTCAGTTGAGTATTTTTGCATCTACGTTCATCAGAGATATTGGTCTGTAATTTTCTTTTTTGGTGACGTCTTTGCCCCCTTTTGGTATTAGAGTGATGCTGGCTTCATAGAATGAGTTTTGAAGTATTCCCTCCTCTTCTATTTTTTGAAAAACTTAAAGGAGAATGGGTGTTATTTCTTCTCTATATGTCTGGTAGAATTCAGAGGTGAATCCATCAGGCTCGGGGGTTTTGTTCTTCCGTATTTTTTTGATTACCGATTCAATTTTGTTGCTGGTGATTGGCCTGTTTAGTTTTTCTGTTTCTTGTTTGGTCAGTCTTGGAAGGTGTATTTTTCTAAGAAGTTGTCTATTTCTTCTAGGTTTTCTAGCTTGTTAGCATATAGATTCTCATAATATTCTCTTATAATTCTTTGTATTTCTGTGGGGTCTGTCGTTATTTTTCCTTCCTCATTTCTGATTCTGTTTATGTGTATAGATTCTCTTTTTCTCTGGCAAGGGGTTTGTCTATTTTGTTTATTTTTTCAAAGAACCAGCTCTTGGTTTCATTGATTTTTTTCTATTGTTTTATTCTTCTCAATTTTATTTATTTCTTCTCTGATCTTTATTATGTCCCTCCTTCTGGTGACTTTGGGCCTCATTTGTTCTTCTTTTTCCAATTTCAGTAATTGTGTCTTTAGACTGTTCATTTGGGAATTTTCTTCCTTCTTTAAATAGGCCTGGATTTCAATATACTTTCCTCTTAGAACTGCCTTTGCTGCGTCCCATAGAAGTTGTGGCTTTGTGTTGTTGTCATTAGTCTCCATATATTGTTTGATTTCTGTTTTAATTTGGTTGTTAACCCATTGATTAATTAGAAGAATATTTTTAAGTCTCCATGTATTTGTGAGCCTTTTTGATTTCTTTCTAAAATTTATTTCTAGTTTTATACCTTTGTGATCTGAGAAGTTGGTTGGTACAATTTCAATATTTTTGAATTTACTGAGGTTCTTTTTGTGGCCTAGTATGTAGTCTATTATGGAAAATGTTCCATGTGCACTTGAAAAAAATGTGTATCCTGTTACTTTTGGGTGCAGAGTTCTGTAGATGTCTGTTAGGTCCATCTGTTCTAGTGTGTGTTCAGTGCCTCTGTGTCTTTACTTATTTTCTGTACGGTTGATCTGTCCTTTGGACTGAGTGGTGTGTTGAAGTCTCCTAAAATGAATGCATTGCTTTCTATTTCCTCCTTTAATTCTGTTAGTATTTGTTTCACATATGCTGGCGCTCCTGTGTTGGGTGCATATATATTTATAATGTTTATATCTTCTTGTTGGACTGACTCCTTTATCATTATGTAATGTCCTTCTTTATCTCTTGCTACTTTCTTCGTTTTGAAGTCTATTTTGTCTGATACAAGTACTGCAACACCTGCTTTTTTCTCCTTGTTGTTTGCATGAGATCTCTTTTTCCATTCTTTCACTTTTAGTCTGTATATGTCTTTGGGTTTAAAGTGAGTCTCTTGAATGCAGCATGTAGATGGGTCTTGTTTTTTTATCCATTCAGTGACTCTATGTCTTTTGACTGGTACATTCAGTCCATTTACATTTATGGATAGGTATGTACTTATTGGCATTGCAGGCTTCAGATTCGTGGTTACAAAGGCTCAAGGTTAACTTCCCTACTATCTAAAAGTCTAACAACTCACTTAATATGCTGTTACAAACACAATCTGAAGGTTGTTGTTTTTTTGTTTGTTTGTTTCCTCCTTTTTCTTCCTCCTCTATTCTTTATATATTAGGTATCATTCTGTACTGTTTGTCTATCCATTGATTGACTTTGGGCATAGTTAATTTAATTTTGCATTTTCTTAGGAATTAGCTGTTATATTTTCTTTACTGTGGTTTTATTACCTCTGGTGATAGCTATTAATCTGTAGGAACACTTCCATCTATAGCAGTCCCTCCGAAATACACTATAGAGATGGTTTGTGGGAGGCAAATTCTGTCAGTTTTTGCTTATCTGGGAATTGTTTAATCCCTCCTTCAAATTTAAATGATAATCTTGCCGGATAAAGTAATCTTGGTTCAAGGCCCTTCTGCTTCATTGCATCAAATACATCATGCCACTCCCTTCTGGCCTGTAAGGTTTCAGCTGAGAAGTCTGATGACAGCCTGATGGATTTTCCTTTGTATGTGATCTTATTTCTCTCTCTGGTTGCTTTTAACAGTCTGTCCTTATCCTTGATCTTTGCTATTTTAACTACTATATGTCTTGCTGTTGTCTTCCTTGGGTCCCTTTTGTTGGGAGATGTGCGCACCTCCATGGCCTGAGAGACTATCTCCTTCCCCAGATTGGGGAAGTTTTCAGCAATCACCTCCGCAAAGATGCTTTCTATCCCTTTTTCTCTCTCTTCTTCCTCTGGTACCCCTATAATGCGAATATTGTTCCGTTTGGATTGGTCACACACTTCTCTCAATATTCTTTCATTCTTAGAGACCCTTTTTTCTCTCAGTGCCTCAGCTTCTTTGTATTCCTCTTCTCTAGTTTCTATTTAATTTATCGTCTCCTACACCGTATCCAATCTGCTTTTTATACTGTCCATTGTGTTCTTCAATGATTGGATCTCTGACCGGAATTCATTCCTGAGTTCTTAAATATCTTTCCATACCTCCATGAGCATGTTAATGATTTTTATTTTGAAATCCCTTTCAGGGAGAGTCATAAGGTCCATATCATTTAAATGTTTCTCAGGAGTTGTATTCATAATTTTACTCTGGACCAGGTTTCTTTGGCATTTCATATTTGGGTATGGCGCCCTTTAGTGCCCAGAAGCTCTACTCTCTGGAGCTGCTCAGCCCCTGAAACAGTGTCGGGGATTGTAGGGGAGTGGTATTGGTGCCTCGGCAGAGGAAAGGGCTGTTTCCTGGTTCCTGGCTGCTATGCCTGTCTCCACTGCCTGAACCAGTGGGCTGAGCACACAGGTATAAGCCTCTGTGCTTTGCGTTTTTAGTTGCTGTAGACAGATCTTCCCTCTGGCTGGCCTAACACGAGGGAAGGGTTTCCCAGTTTGCAAGCCCGGTCGTGCTGGCCAGGAGAAAGGCGCACTAGTCTGCCTGTCACAGAAGGGGTTCTTGGAGCTGTGTAGGCATCCATGGAGCTGGCGCACCTGAAGATCGTGAAAACTCCCAATCTGCTGGGCAGAGTGCACCCGAACAATTTTGTCTACCTGTCCGTTCTCCTGAGCAGTAAGCTCTGTGCAATCCTTGCCCCTTTAGCAGCCCTCTTGCTAAGGGCTTCTTTGTTAGAAAGTCTCTCAGACTGCCCGCCTTTCTTTTGTCCCTGAGCAGCTGGGTATGGATCCCTGCTTTCACAAGCAGCTGGAATCAGTCTCTCCAGGAATTCTGCCTGTCTTAGCTTTCCAACCCCCTAATTACAAGAGTATCATGCAAGCACCATGAAATGTAGGTTTGTGCTCCCAGAGCAGATCTCCAGAGTTAGGTATTCAGAAGTCCCAGTTCTCCATTCCCTCTCTGCTCCATTCCTGTTCCTCCTGCCGTTGAGCTGGGGTGGGGGAAGGGCTTGGATCCTACAGGACCACAGCTTTAGTACATTACCCTTTTCTGTGAGGGCTGCTCTTGTCTCCAGGTGTATGCAGTTTGTTGCCGTCCTCTTTCCCATTGCTCTTTCAAGAGTAGTTGTAGTAGCTTTATTTTCATATTATATGAGGTTTTAGGAGGAAGCCTCTGTCTCACCTCTCACACCACCAACTTTTCTGTGCCCATTTTTTAATTGGATTTTTTGCTTTTTGTTTGTTGAGGTGCATGAGCTCTTTATATAATTTGGATGTCAAGCCATTATCGGAAATGTCATTTATTAATATATTCTCCCATACTGTACGATGGGTTTTTGTTCTATTGATGGTGTCCTTTGCTGTACGGAAGCTTTTCAGCTTGATATAGTCCCACTGTTCATTTTTGCTTTTGTTTCCCTTGCCCAGGGAGATATGTTCATGAAGAAGTTGCTCATGTTTATGTCCAAGAGATTTTTGCCTATGTTTTTTTCTAAGAGTTTTATGGTTTCATGACTTACATTCTGGTCTTTGATCCATTTTGAATTTACTCTTGTGTATGGGGTTAGACAAAGATCCAGTTTCATTCTCTTACATGTAGCTGTCCAGTTTTGCCAACACCAGCTGTTGAAGAGGCTGTCATTTCCCCATTGTATATCTATGGCTCCTTTATTGTATATTAATTGACCACATATGTTTGGGTTAATATCTGGGCTCTCTATTCTGTTCCACTGGTCTGTTATCTGTTCTTGTGCCAGTACCAAATTGTCTTGATTACCGTGGCTTTGTAGCAGAGCTTGAATTTGGGAAGCGAGATCCCCCTGCTTTACTCTTCCTTCTCAGGATTGCTTTGGCTATTTGGGGTCTTTTGTCATTCCATTTGAATTTTAGAACTATTTGTTCCAGTTCATTGAAGAATGCTGTTGGTATTTTGATAGGGATTGCATTTAATCTGTATGTTGCTTTAGGCAGGATGGCCAGTTTGACCATATTAATTCTTCCTACCCAAGAGCATGATATCAATTTCCATTTGTTAGTGTCCTCTTTAATTTCTCTTAAGAGTGTCTTGTAGTTTTCAGGGTAGAGGTCTTTCACTTCCTTTGTTAGGTTTATTCCTAAGTATTTTATTCTTTTTGATGCAATTGTGAATGGAATTATTTTCCTGATTTCTCTTTCTGCTAGTTCATCGTTAGTGTATAGGAAAGCAGCAGATTTCTGTGTGTTAATTTTGTATCCTGCAACTTTGCTGAATTCAGATATTAGTTCTAGTAGTTTTGGAATGGATTCTTTAAGGTTTTTTATGTACAACATCATGTCATCTGCAAATAGTACAGTTTGACTTCTTCTTTACCAGTCTGGATGCCTTTTATTTCTTTGTTTTGTCTGATTGCTGTGGCTAGGACCTCCAGTACTATGTTGAATAAACGTGGGGAGAGTGGGCATCTCTGTCTTTTTCCTGATCTTGGGTTAAAAGCTTTCAGTTTCTTGCTGTTAAGTATGATGCTGGCTGTAGATTTGTCATATATGGCCTTTATTATGTTGAGCTACTTGCCCTCTATACCCATTTTGTGGAGAGTTTTTATCATGAATGAATGCTAAATTTTGTCAAATGCTTTTTCAGCATCTATGGAGATGATCATGTGGTTTTTGTTCTTCTTTTTGTTGATGTTGTGGATGATATTGATGGATTTTCGAATGTTGTACCATCCTTGCGTCCCTGAGATGAATCCTGCTTGATCATGGTGTATGGTCCTCTTGATGTATTTTTGAATTCAGCGAGCTAATATTTTATTGAGTATTTTTGTGTCTATGTTCGTCAGGGATATTTGTCTGTAATTTGTTTTTTTGTGGGGTCTTTGCCTGGTTTTGGTATTAGAGTGATGCTGGCTTCATAGAATGAGTTGAAAGTATTCCCTCCTCTTCTCTTTTTTGGAAAACTTTAAGGAGAATAGGTATTATGTCTTCTCTATATGCCTGACAAAATTCAGTGGTGAATCCATCTGGCCTGGGGGTTTTGTTTTTGGGTAGTTTTTTGATTACCGATTAAATTGTGTCTCTGGTAATTGTTCTGTTTAGATTTTCTTCTGTTTCTTCCTTGATCAGTCTTGGTAGGTTGTATTTTTCTAGGAAGTTGTCCATTTCTTCTAGGTTATCCAGCTTGTTAGCATATAGATTTTCATAGTATTCTCTAATAATTCTTTGTATTTCTGTGGTGTGCATCGTAATTTTTCCTTTCTTATTTCTGATTCTGTTAATGTGTGTAGATTCTCTTTTCCTCTTAATAAGTCTGGCTAGGGGTTTATCTATTTTGTTTATTTTCTCAAAGAACCTGCTCTTGGTTTCATTGATTTTTTTCTATTGTTTTATTCTCAATTTTATTTATTTCTTCTCTGATCTTTATTATGTCCCTCCTTCTGGTGACTTTGGGCCTCATTTGTTCTTCTTTTTTCAATTTCAGTAATTGTGTCTTTAGACTATTCATTTCGGAATGTTCTTCCTTCTTTAGATAGGCCTGGATTGCAATATACTTTCCTCTTAGAACTGCCTTTGCTGCATCCCACAGAAGTTGGGGCTTTGTTCTATTGTTTTCATTTGCCTCCAAATATTTTTCTGTCTCTGTTTTAATTTGGTCATTGATCCATTGATTTTTCAGGAGCCTTTTGTTAATCCTCCATGTGTTTGTGAGCCTTTTTGGTTTTTTTTTTGTACAATTTATTTCTAGTTTTATACCTTTGTGATCTGAGAAGTTGGTTGGTAGGATTTCAATATTTTTGAATTTACTGAGGGTTTTTTTTTGTGGCCTAGTATGTGGTCTATTCTGGAAAATGTTCCATGTGCACTTGAGAAGAATGTGTATCCTGTTGCTTTTGGGTGCAGAGTTCTGTAGATGTCTGTTAGGTCCATCTGTTCTAGTGTGTTGTTCAGTGCCTCTGTCTCTTTACTTATTTACTGTCTGGTTGATCTGTCCTTTGGAGTGAGTGGTGTGTTGAAGTCTCCTAAAATGAATGAATTGTATTCTATTTCCTCCTTTAATTCTGTTAGTATTTGTTTCACATATGTTGGTGCTCCTGTGTTGGATGCATATATATTTATAATGGTTATATCCTCTTGTTGGACTGACCCCTTTATCATTATGTAATGTTCTTTTTTGCCTTTAGTTAGTATTTTGTTGGTCTGCTTTCTTTCCTGTGATTTTATTTTCCCTGCTGACATCTATTTAGCCTTAGAAATACTTCCATCTAGAGCAGTTCCTTTAAAATACCCTATAGAGGTGGTTAGTGGGAGGTAAATTCCCTCAACTTTTGCTTATCTGGAAATTGTTTAATCCCTCCTTCAAATTTAAATGATAATCTTGCTGGATACAGTATTCTTGGTTCAAGGCCATTCTGTTTCACTGCTTTAAATATATCATGCCATTTTCTTCTGTTGGCCTGTAAGGTTTCTGTTGAGAAATATGATGATAGCCTGATGGGTTTTCCTTTGTAGTTGATCTTTTTTCTCTCTCTGGCTGCCTTTGGTACCCTGTCCTTGTCTTTAATCTTTGCCATTTTAATTATAATATGTCTTAGTGTTCTCTTCTTTGGGTCCTTTGTGTTGGGCGATCTTCCATGGTCTGAGAGATTATTTCCTTCCCCAGCTTGGGGATGTTTTCAGCAATTATTTCTTCAAAGACACTTTTTATCCCCTTTTCTCTCTCTTCTTCTTCTGGTGCCCCTACAATGCGAATATTGTTCTGTTTGGATTGGTCACACAGTTCTCTTAATATTCTTTCATTCCTAGAGATCCTTTTATCTCTCTCTGCCTCAGCTTCTCTGTATTTCTGTTTCTGATTTCCATTAACAGTCTCTTGCACCTCATCCAGTCTGTTCTTGAGTCCTTCTATAGATTATTGCATTTCTGTTATTTCCCTTTGGACTTCATCCCTTAGCTCTTGCATATTTCTCTGCAGGTCCATCAGCATGGTTATGACTTTTGTTTTGAATTCTTTTTCAGGAAGATTGGTTATATCTGTCTTGCTGGGCTCTCTCTCTGGGGTTGTTTGAGTGATTTTTGACTGGACCAGGTTCTTCTGCCTTTTAATGGCAATAGAAGTGATCACTGGCAGGTGGCACATGTGTCAGCTGGGAGAACAAAGTCCCTTCCTGCTTGCCCTTCTCTGCTGCCTGCCAGTTACCCCCACACAGGGAGCAGTCTCTGGGTTAATCCCCTGAGCTGCCATGGGCAGGGCGGCCCTCAGGATAGCCTAGGGCACTGCAGGGGTTGCAGATGCGCCGGGTGTGTTCTCCTGTGAGAATGGCTCCCCTTTGTGCCTTCTGGACCTTGAGCCAGGTTCCTCTGCCTGTGCCGGGCAGCTGTGTGCTGGCGGCAGCCTCTGGGTCTGTCCTGGTTAGCTGTGTGCTGGGAGAAGACTCTGTGTGGTTACTGTGGGCGGGGCTGCTCCGGGGCTAGTCTGCACCAATGGCAGATCAGCTGGTTTGTTTGCAGTGCCAGTGGGGGGTGGGGAGGAATGAACAGCAGGCTGCTTATCAGTGTGAGGGGCTTTGGAGCTGCGTTGCCACCCAGGGGGTTAGGGCGCCTGAAGTTCCTTAAGATTTCCAGCCTGCTGGGCTGAGTGTGCCAGGACGATTTTGTCCACCTGTTTAAACCTTGTCCCTTTAAGACTTTTAAAGTGCTGGCTTTACTTTAGTCCCAGGGTAGCCAGCTGTGGGGACCCGCTTGCAGTCTCCATATTGGATTTTACTTTTCCGTTTCTCTAATATCCAGTACACCATGCAATGTGTGTCTGTGCTCCTGGTGCAGATTACTAGGGCTGGTTATTTAGCTGTCCTGTGCTTCCACTCCCTCCCCACTCTGACTCTTTTCCTCCCGCTGGTGAGCTGGGGTGGGGGGAGTGCTTGGGTCCCACTGGTCATGGCTTTCTGTCTCACCCTTTCTGTGAGATGCTGAGTTCTCGCAGATGTAGATGTAGTCTGGCTGTTGTACTGTATCTTCTGGTCTCTTAGGAATAGTTATATTTGCCGTATTTTCAAAAATATGTATGGTTTTGGGAGATTTCTGCTGCCCTATTCACGCCACCATCTTGAGCGCTCCCCCATCATCTTTCTTAATTGGACTGCTCACTTCTATCTCTGGCCCTCTAAACTAGTCACACTGGAACCATCAGAGTGTGCCCTTTGAGGTATGTATTTAATTGTGCCACCCCTTTTCTCAGAACCCTCTAGTAAGAACCAAAGTCCTTCCCATGAGCTGCCAGGCCCTCCTGCTCACTCTGCAGCCTACTTCCTAATCCCGGCTGTTTGGTCCCTGCCCTCCAGCCCCCTTGCCCTCTTGCTTCCTGAGCACTCTGGCCTCAGGGCTTTGAACTGCACTAATTCCAGATTTAATTCCAGATCCTCCTCATTTTTCTCTATTATTGTATAGTACTTAATCCCTTTAAAAAATACTGTATAGTTTACCTATTTGCTTGTTTTCTTTGTCTTTACTGGTAGAATTATAAGCTCCAAGAGGGTGGGGATCTTTGTTTATTGATGTTTGCCCAGCATTTAGGATATTGTGGGCATGGACATGAACTTCAATTGGTATTTTTTTAAAATGAATTTTAGCTAGAGGAAGGATGTACTACCTGTATTAATTGAAAATTTTTATTCTTTTTTAGATCCACAAGCATGTTTGGATAGACATTGCCAGTGCTACAATCACAGTAGTGGGGGTTGTTTTACTCTCAATAAATTTAGCATTTAATAATAAGGTATTGAAGAATTGCCTACTTGCAGAATCACCGCACTTATGCCTTTACATAACCTCTTCAAACAATGTATGTATAAAATTTATGTTCAATTATAAAATATTTCAAATAATCTGAAATGTTCAGATGGCACCTGGATTTGAATCTTGGCTTTTCCACTTATTAGCACTGTCTTCAAGGGAAAATTAGATAAGCTCTCTGGGTTTCAAATTTCTCATCTTTGAAATGGGGGTAGTGTAGTACCAATCTTACAGGGTTGGTGTATGGATTAAATAAGTTAATACTTGATAAACAATTAAGACATCAAACATTGTGTTAGATTATTATTAATATTATTGCTACCACAACCACTGTTACACTCCCGGGAGAGATTAAAATACTAAATAATGTTATTTCACATCTTGTTTGATAAAACTAAAAAGGGAGATTTACAATTTTCTCTGTGTTCTTGGATTGTCAAGCAATGACTCACTGAAGTCTTGAATGGCTTCCCTTTTTATTTGAGTGTGTAATTTTAAAGGGGAAGTTCTTCAATAACCTTTCCAAATTATTTTAGTTGTTGTTTGTGCTTAGTGAGTCTCCCTCTTCTGAGGTCCACATAGAAATTAACATCTTCCTTTATTTGTCCATTTTCCCCATGATGATTTATGAGCTGTTCTTACTGACTCACTCCTAACCCTTCTGTTTGCTTACTCTTCTGTCTGCTTCTCCAGCAGTGAAAGGAAATTTTATGGGATAATGATTTGTAGGGTTTCTGGAGTTGGTGTTCTTATGTTCTTTAATATATTTCTACTTGTCTTTCTACTTATATGGCTCAAATTTTCCCTGTTTTTTGTGGTATTTTTCCTCTAAAGCAATTTGTGTTTGTTTCCTCAAGGGGCCTCAGTGATATGGAAGGATCACCAGCTTAGTGAATTTGTGTTTAACATCTCAGTTTAGTGTTTCATTTCCACGGATATTTAAATACCCAAACACCTTATGAAGGCCTATTAATGAAATGATGAGGGATCAATTTTTTCCATTTTCCTGAGATGACAACTCATCTCCTTAGTTTACTGTTACTCAAATTAGTAGATATTAGTATTAGGATCAGAATTTTGCCTCTATAGCTTCTTCCCCCATGAATACTTCACATGAGTTGATAGAGAAATACAATGTGTCATTCTGTCCAGGGAAATTGTGTCCATGTTTTTAGATTGGCAGTGTTTCTTTCATAGAGTGTTGGTGTATATCTGTGTCTTCTACCTAATTTATGGTTCATTTTGCTCTCTTTTATGGAGGGCAATTACTGTAGTTTGGTTTCTGATAACATTTTTTCCTCTGAAAGTTTGCATGGGTTTGATCTGAGGCATCATATTCCCTAGGGCCTGTTGTCTCTAATGCTGATCTTTACCTTGCTGGAATCCTGTGTGGCCATCTCTATGACAATCATGTGGTGTAAAAGAAAACTATTGGAATCATCACAGGTGGGTTTGTTTAGATAACTAACAAGTCACATGGTTTCCAACCTCCTCTAGGGTTTAGGGTTGTCTCTAAGAATTGGAAATTTTTTTTAAAGTTATCATTGATGCACAATCTTATGAAGGTTTCACATGAGCAACATTGTGGTTAAAACATTCACCCATATCATCAAGTTCCCCACCATGCCCCATTGCACTCACTGTCCATCAGCAGAGTAAGATGCTACAGAGTAACTACATGTCTTCTCTGTGTTATACTGCCTTCTCCGTGACCCACCTACAGTATGTGTGCTAATCATGCCCCTCCAATCCCTTTCACCCTCCCTTACCACTCACCCTCCCCAACCCCTCCCCTTTGGTTATCGCTAGTCCCTTCTTGGAGTCTGTGAGTCAGCTGCTGTTTTTTCCTTCAGTTTTGCTTTGTTGTTAGACTCCACAAATGAGTGAAATCATTTGGTACTTGTCTTTCTCTGCCTGGCTTATTTCACTAAGCATAATACCCTCTAGATCCATCTGTGTTGTTACAAGTGGTAGGATTTGTTTTCTTCTTATGGCTGAATAGTATTCCATTGTGTATATGTACCACATCTCCTTTATCCATTCATCTACTGATGGACACTTAAGTTGCTTCCATGTCTTGACTGTTGTAAATCGTGCTGCAATAAACATAGGGGTACATATGACTTTTTGAATCTGGGATCTTGTTTTCTTTGGGTAAATTCCTAGAGGTGGAATTCCTGGGTCAAATGGTATTTCTATTTTTAGTTTCTTGAGGAACCTCTATTGCTTTGCACAATAGTTGACCAAATTTACACTCCAACAACAGTGTAGGAGGGTTCCCCTTTCTCGGAATCCTTGCCAGCATTTTTCGTTACTTGTTTTTTGGATGTTGGCCATCCTAGCTGGTGTGAGATGATATCTCACTGTGGTTTTAATTTGCATTTCCCTGATAATTAGCAATGTGAAGCATCTTTTCATGTGCCTGTTGGCTGTTTGTGTTTCTTCTTTATAGAAGTGTCTGTTCAGATCCTCAACCCATTTTTTAATCCGGTTATTTGTTTTTTGGGTGTTGAGGTGTGTGTGCTCTTTATATATTTTGGATGTTAACCCTTTTTCAGATGAATCCTTTACAGATATATTCTCCCATACTGTGGGATGCCTTTTGTTCTACTAATGGTGTCCTTTGCTGTACAGAAGCTTTTTAGTTTGTTGTAGTCCCACTTGTTCATTATTGCTTTTGTTTCCATTGCCCGAGGAGATATATTCATAAAAAAGTTGTTCATGTTTATATTCAAGAGATTTTTGCCTATGTTTTCTTCTAAGAGTTTTATGGTTTCCTGACTTACATTCAATTCTTTGATACATTTCCACTTTACTTTTGTGTATGGAGTTAGACAATAACCCAGTTTCATTCTCTTAAATGTAGCTGTCCAGTTTTGCCAACACCAGTTGTTGAAGAGGGGGTCATTTCCCCATTGTATATCCATGGCTCCTTTATCCTATATTAATCGGCCATATATGTGTGGGTTTATATCTATGGTCTCTATTCTGCTCCATTGATCTGTGGGTCTGTTCTTGTGCCAGTAACAAATTGTCTTGATTACTGTGGTTTTGTAGTAGAGCTTGAAGTTGGGGAGCATAATCACCCCAGCTTTGTTCTTCCTTCTCAGGATTGCTATGGCTATTCGGGGTCTTTTGTGATTCCATATGAATTTTAGAACTATTTGTTCTAGTTCATTGAAGAATTCTGTTGGTATTTTGATAGGGATTGCATTGAATCTGTAGATTGCTTTAGGCAGGATGGCTAATTTGACAATATTAATTTTCCTATCCATGAGCATGGGATAGATTTCCATTTATTGGTGTCTTCTTTAATTTCTCTCATGAGTGTCTTGTAGTTTTCAGAGTATAGGTCTTTCACCTCCTTGGTTAGGATTATTCCTAGGTATTTTATTCTTTTTGATGCAGTTGTAAATGGAGTTGTTTTCTTGATTTCTCTTTTTACTAGTTCATCATTAGTATATAGGAATGCCACAGGTTTTGTGTATTAATTTTGTATCCTGCAACTTTGCTGAATTCAATGATTAGTTCTAGTAGTTTGGGGTGGATTTTTTAGTATTTTTCATGTACAATATCATGTCATCTGCAAACAGTGACAGTTTAACTTCTTCCTTACCAGTCTGGATTTCTTTGTGTTGTCTGATTGCTATTGCTAGGACCTCCAGTACTATGTTGAATAAAAGTGTGGAGTGTGGGCATCCTTGTCTTGTTCCCGATCTTAGAGGAAAAGCTTTCAGTTTCTTGCTGTTAAATATGATGTTGGCTGTGGGTTTATCATATATGGTCTTTATTATGTTGAGGTACTTGCCCTCTATTCCCATTTTGTTAAGAGTTTTTTATCATGAATGGATGTTGAATTTTGTAGAATGCTTTTTCAGCATCTATTGTGATGATCATGTGATTTTTGTCCTTTTTGTTGCTGTGGTGGATGATGTTGATGGATTTTTGAATATTGTACCATCCTTGCATCCCTGAAATAAATCCTACTTGATCATGATGGATGATCTTTTTGATATATTTTTTAAATTCTGTTTGCTAATATTTTGTTGAGTATTTTTGCATCTCTGTTCATCAGGGATGTTGGTCTGTAATTTTCTTTTTTTTGTGGTGTCTTTGCCTGGTTTTTGTATTAGAGTGATGCTGACCTCGTAGAATGAGTTTGGAAGTATTCCTCCACTTCTGCTTTTTGGAAAACTTTAAAGAGATTGCGTATTAGGTCTTCACTAAATGTTTGATAAAATTTAGTGGTGGAGCCATCTTGTCCAGGTGTTTTGTTCTTAGGTAGTTCGTTGGTTACCAATTCAATTTCACTGGTGGTAATTGGTTCATTCAGATTTTCTGTTTCTTCTTGGGTCAGTCTTGGAAGATTGTATTTTTCTAGAAAGTTGTCCATTTCTTCTAGGTTATCCAGTTTGTTAGCATACAGTTTTTCATAGTATTCTCTAATAATTCTTTGTATTTCTGTTGTGTCCATAGTGATTTTTCCTTTCTCATTTCTGATTCTGTTTATGTGTGCACACTCCCTTTTTTTCTTGATAAGTCTGGCTTGGGGTTTATCTGTTTTGTTTTGTTTTTTGTCAAGGAACAAGCTCCCAGTTTCATTCATTCTTTCTGTTATCTTATTCTTCTCAATTTTTTTATTTCTGCTCTGATCTTTATTATTCCCTCCTTCTACTGACTTTGGGTCTCATTTGTTCTTCTTTATTTAGTTTTGTTAATTGTGAGTTTAGACTGTTCATATGGGATTGTTCTTTCTTGAGGTAGAGCTGTA
Organism: Smutsia gigantea; assembly: GCA_032199065.1. Taxonomy (NCBI): domain Eukaryota; kingdom Metazoa; phylum Chordata; class Mammalia; order Pholidota; family Manidae; genus Smutsia; species Smutsia gigantea. Next base: position 89,638 of record JAVSCE010015595.1, on the reverse strand, counting down.
TTGCAATATACTCTCCTCTTTGAAAAGACTGCCTTTGCTGCATCCCACAGGTTTTGGGCTGTTGAGTTGTTGTTTTCATTTGTCTCTATGTATTGCTTGATCTCCCTTTTAATTTGGTCATTGATCCATGGATTATTTAGGAGCATGTTGTTAAGCCTTCATGTGTTTGTAGGCTTTTTGCTTTCTTTCTTTTTCTTTTTTTAGATGTGCAGGAGGTTTATTAGAGGACATCTGTGGGGGGAAAGGAGGAGGGAGCTGCACAGGCTGAGGGAGCCTCAGACCAGGATGCTGATCTGAGCAGGGTGAAGGAGGAAGGGAGGGAAGGAAGGCAGGCTGAGGGGAAGAATTTTTTACTATAGAGCATTTCTAAGAAATTTCTGCAGGGCTAATGGGGAGTCTTTGGCCAAGGTTCCTATCAGAGGGGTTCCTGCCTCTCCCAGGAATGGTCCTCTTTTATATTCCTGCTGTGATCAGTCACTGACTTGTGGGAAGAGGGGCTTCTGCAGGCCCAGGACGCAGTGGTGTGCTTAGCGGAAAAGCAGGTTTGTGGCTGATGGAGAGGAAGCCCTTTCTGAAGTGGTGGTGTGAACACTGTGAGTGCTGGTGTGGCTGGGTAAGGGCCTCTTTCTCAGTTTTCATTCTGTTAATTTTCAACTTGTAGCTAGTTTAAGAACCATGTGCTCATGTCTAGTTGTGGAAGTGGCCACTCCCTCACTCTGTCCCCTTGACCACTGTCACCCCACTCTATGAGCCTCAGTTTCCCAATGTGTAAATAAAAGGTGGACTTCCTTGTCTTTAAGACCCAAAGCCCAGTCGCTGAAATCATTGGTTAATTATGCTCCCCACTGAGAGATGTGAGAGGGGTATTTTCATGGCCACCATGGGCCACCGGCCTCTCAGGACCTCCTCTCACCAGCCTGGCATGGAGGAACCATTTTTTGCTTTCTTTACAGTATTTATTTCTAGTTTCATATTTTTGTGGTCTTACAAGCTCTTTGGCACAATTTCAATCCTTCTGACTTTACTGAGGCTCTTTTTGTGGCCTAGTATGTTATCTACTCGAGAAGAATGTGTATCCTGCTGCTTTTGAGTGTAGAGTTCTGCAGATATCTATTAGGTCCATCTCCTCTAATGTGTTGTTCAGTGCCTCTGTGTCCTAACTTATTTTCTGTCTGGTTGATCTGTCCTGTGGAGTGAGTGCTGTGTTGAAGTCTCCTAAAATGAATGCATTGAATCCTATTTCCCCCTTTAATTCTGTTCATATTTGTTTCACATATGTTGGTGCTCCTGTGTTGGGTGCATAGATATTTATAATGGTTATATCCTCTTGATGGAGTGACCCCTTTATCATTATGTAACGTCCTTCTTTATCTCTTGTTACTTTCTTTGTTTTGAAGTCTATTTTGCCTGATATAAGTACTGCAACACCTGCTTTTTTCTCCCTATTATTTGTGTGAAATATCTTTTTCCATCCCTTCTCTTTTAGTCTGTGTATGTCTTTGGGTTTGAAGTGAGTCTCTTGTAGGCAGCATATAGACAGGTCTTTTTTTAAATCCATTCTGTAACTATGCCTTTTGATTGTTGCATTCAGTCCATTTACATTTAGGGTGATTATCAATCGATATATACTTATTGCCATTGCAGGCTTTAGATTCGTGATTACCAAAGATTCAAGGGCAGCTTCTTTACTATCTAACAGTCTAACTTAATTCAATTATTATGTTATTTCAAACACAATCTAAAGGTTCTTTTTTTCCCTTCTTTTTCTTCCTCCTCCACTCTTTATATATTAGGTGCCGTATTCTGTACTCTCTGTGTATCCCATGACTGACTTCAAGGCTAGTTGATTTAATTTTGCATTTGCTTAGTAATTAATTGGACTGCCTCCTTTACTGTTTTTAGCCTTAGGAGCACTTCCATCTGCAACATTCCCTTTAAAATACCTGTAGAGATTGTTTGTGGGAGATAAAGTCCCTCAATTTGTGCTTATCTGGAAATTATTTAATCCCTCCTTCAAATTTAAATGATAATCTTCCTGGGTAGAGTATTCTTATTTGGCGGCCTTTCAGTTTCATTTAATTAAATATATCATGCCACTCCCTTCAAGCCTGTAAAGTTCCTTCTGAAAATGATGATAGCCTGATGGCCTTTCCTTTGTACACGATCTTTTTTCTCTCTCCGGCTGCTTTTAACACTCTTTCCTTGTCCTTGATCTTTGCCATTTTAATAATTATATGTCTTGGTGTTGTCTTCCTAGGATCCCTTGTACTGGGAGATCTCTGCACTTCCATGACCTTTGAGACTATTTCCTTCTTCAGATTGGGGAAGTTTTCAGAATTTATTTCCTCAAAGAGACTTTCTATCCCTTTTTCTTTCTCTTCTTCTTCTGGTACACCTGTAATGCAAATATTGTTCCATTTGTATTGGTTGCACAGTTCTCTTATTATTCTTTCATTCCTAGGGATTCTTTTTTCTCTCTGTGCCTCAGTTTTTTTGTTTTCCTGTTCTCTAATTTCTGTTTCATTTACTTTCTCCTTTACCTCATCTAATCTGCTTCCAAATCCCTCCATTGTATGTTTCTTTTCAAATACTATATTTTTCAAAGTTCCTATCTCTTTCTTGAACTCCTCCCTGAGATCTTGAATTTTTTTCTGCAGCTCTGTAAGCATGTTTATGATTTTTCTTTCAAAATATTTATCAAGAAGATTGGTGATTTCAATTTCACTGAGCTCTTTCTGGTGTTTTTTTCTAGTAATTTGTTTAGACTAAATTCCTTTGCCATTTAATATTTCTTTTTTTAAATAATTTATTTTGGTATCATTAATTTACAATTATATGTGCAATATTATGGTTATTAAACTACCCCCTTCATCAGGTCCCCCCCACCAACTCCATTACAGTCACTGTCCATCAGCATAGTGAGATGCTATAGAATCACTACTTGTCTTCTCTTAGTTATACAGCCCTTCCCATGCCACCCCAACATTACATCTGCTAATCGTATTGCCCCTTTTTCCCCCTTATCCCTCCCTTCCCACCCATCTTCCCCAGTCCCTTTCCCTTTCGTAACTATTAGTCTGTTCTTGGGTTCTGTGAGTCTGCTGCTGTTTTGTTCCTTCAGTTTTTTTCTTTGTTATTCTACTGCACAGATGAGTGAAATCATTTGATACTTGTCTTTTTCGGCTTGGCTTATTTCACTGAGCATAATACCCTCTAGCTCCATCCATGTTGTTGCAAATGGTAGGATTCGTTTTCTTCTTATGGCTGAATAATATTCCATTGTGTATATGTACCACATCTTCTTTATCCATTCATCTACTGATGGACACTTAGGTTGCTTCCATTTCTTGGCTCTGGTAATTAGTGCTGCAATAAATACAGGGGTGCATATGTCTTTTTCAAACTGGGCTGCTGCATTCTTAGGGTAAATTCCTAGGAGTGGAATTCCTGGGTCAAATGGTATTTCTATTTTGAGTTTTTTGAGGAACCTCCATACTGCTTTCCACAATGGTTGGACTAATTTGCATTCCCATCCGCAGTGTAGGAGGGTTCCCTTTCCTCCACATCCTCGCCAACATTTGTTGTTGTTTGTGTTTTGGATGTTGGCCATCCTCACTGGTGTGAGGTGATATCTCATTGTGGTTTTAATCTGCATTTCTTTGATGATTAGCAATGTGGAGCATCTTTTTATGTGCCTGTTGACCATCTGAATTTCTTCTTTAGAGAAGTGTCTATTCATGTCCTCTGCCCATTTCTTAATTGGATTATTTGCTTTTTGTTTGTTAAGGTGCATGAGTTCTTTATATATTTTGGATGTCAACCCCTTATCGGATACGCCATTTATGAATATATTCTCCCATACTGTAGGATGTCTTTTTGTTCTACTGATGGTGTCCTTTGCTGTACAGAAGCTTTTCAGCTTGATATAGTCCCACTTGTTCATTTTTGCTTTTGTTTCCTTGCCCGGGAGATATGTTCATGAAGAAGTCACTCATGCTTATGTCCAAGAGATTTTTGCCTATTTTTTTTTATAAGAGTTTTATGGTTTCATGACTTACATTCAGGTCTTTGATCCACCTTGAGTTTACCTTTGTATATGGGGTTAGACAGTAGTCCAGTTTCATTCTCTTACATGTAGCTGTCCAGTTTTTCCAACACCAGCTGCTGAAGAGGCTGTCATCTCCCCATTGTATATCCAATGCACTTTTATCAAATATTAATTGACTGTATATGTTTGGGTTAATGTTTGGATTTTCTATTCTGTTCCACTGGTCTGTGGTTCTGTTTTTGTGCCAATACCAAATTGTCTTGATTACTGTGGCTTTGTAGTAGAGCTTGAAGTCAGGGAGCGTAATTCCCCCTGTTTTATTCCTCCGTCTCAGGATTGCTTTGGCTATTCGGGGTCTTTTGTGGTGCCATATGAATTTTAGAATTATTTGTTCGAGTTCATTGAAGAAAGCTGTTGGTAGTTTGATAGGGATTGCATTGAATCTGTAGATTGCTTTAGGTAGTATAGCCATTTTGACAATATTGATTCTTCCTAGCCAAGAGCATGGGATGCATTTCCATTTGTTAGTGTCCTCTTTAATTTCTCTTAGGAGTGTCTTGTAGTTTTCAGAGTACAGGTCTTTCACTTCCTTCGTTAGGTTTATTCCTAAGTATTTTATTCTTTTTAATGCAAGTGTGAATGGATTATTTTTCTGATTTCTCTTTCTGTTAGTTCATCGTTAGTGTATTGGAAAGCAACAGATTTCTGTGTGTTAATTTTGTATCCTGCCACTTTGCTGAATTCAGATATTAGTTCTAGTAGTTTTGGAGTGCAGTCTTTAGGGTTTTTTATGCACAGTATCATGTCATCTGCAAGTAGTGACAATTTGACTTCTTCTTTACCAATCTGGATGCCTTGCATTTCTTTGTTTTGTCTGATTGCCGTGGCTAGGACGCCAGTACTATGTTGAATAACAGTGGAGAGAGTGGACATCCCTGTCTTGTTCCTGATCTTAGGTGAAAAGCTTTCAGCTTCTTGCTATTAAGTATGATGTTAGCTGTGGGTTTGTCATATATGGCCTTTATGATGTTGAGGTACTTGCCCTGTATACCCATTTTGTTGAGAGTTTTAATCATGAATCGATGCTGAATTTTGTCAAATGGTTTTTCAGCATCTATGGAGATGATCATGTGGTTTTTGTTCTTCTTTTTGTTGATGTGGTGGATGATGTTGATGGATTTTCAAATGTTGTACCATCCTGCATCGCTGGGATGAATCCCACTTAATCATGGTGTATGATCCTCTTGATATATTTTTGAATTCGGTTTGCTAATATTTTGTTGAGTATTTTTGCATCTACATTCATCAGGGATATTTGTCTGTAATTTTATTTTTTGGTGAGGTCTTTGCCACGTTTTGGTATTAGAGTGATGCTGCCTTTATAGAATGAGTTTGGAAGTACTCCCTCGTCTTCTATTTTTTGAAAAACCTTAAGGAGGATGGGTGTTATTTCCTCTCTATATGTCTGGTTGAATTCAGAGGTGAATCCATCTGGTCCGGGGGTTTTGTTCTGGGTAGTTTTTTGATTACTGGTTCAATTTTGTTGCTGGTGATTGGTCTGTTTAGTTTTTCTATTTCTTGCCAGGTCAGTCTTGGAAGGTTGTATTTTTCTAAGAAGTTGTCCATTTCTTCTAGGTTTTCTAACTTGTTAGCATATAGATTCTCATAATATTCTCTTTAATTCTTTGTATTTCTGTGCGGTCTGTCGTTATTTTTCTTTTCTCATTTCTCATTCTGTTTATGTGTGTGGATTCTCTTTTTATCTTAATGAGTCTGGCTAGGGGTTTATCTATTTTGTTTATTTTTTCAAAGAAGCAGCTCTTGGTTTCATTGATTTTTTCTATTGTTTTATTCTTCTCAATTTTATTTATTTCTTCTCTAATCTTTATTATGTCCCTCCTTCTGATGCCTTTGGGCCTCATTTGTTCTTCTTTTTCCAATTTCAGTAATTGTGTCTTTAGACTGTTCATTTGGGAATGTTCTTCCTTCTTTAAATAGACCTGGATTGCAATTTACACTCCTCTTAGAACTGCCTTTGCTGCGTCTCACAGAAGTCGTGGCTTTGTGTTATTGTTGTCATTAGTCTTCATATATTGTTTGATTTCTGTTTTGATTTGGTCGTTAACCCATTGATTAATTAGGAGAATGTTGTTAAGTCTCCATGTATTTGGGAGCCTTTTTGATTTCTGTCTAAAATTTATTTCTAGTTTTATACCTTTGTGATCTGAGAAGTTGGTAGGATTTCAATATTTTTGAATTTACTGAGGTTCTTTTTGTGGCCTAGTATGTGGTCTATTCTGGAAAATGTTCCATGTGCACTTGAGAAGAATGTGTATCCTGTTGCTTTTGGGTGCAGAGTTCTGTAGATGTCTGTTAGGTCCATCTGTTCTAGTGTGTTGTTCAGTGCCTCTGTGGCTTTACTTATTCTCTGTTCGGTTGATCTGTCCTTTGGAGTGAGTGGTGTGTTGAAGTCTCCTAAAATGAATGCATTGGTTTCTATTTCCTCCTTTAATTCTGTTAGTAATTGTTTCACATATGCTGGCCCTCCTGTGTTTGGTGCATATATATTTATAATGTTTATATCTTCTTGTTGGACTGACCCCTTTATCATTATGTAATGTCCTTCTTTATCTCTTGCTACTTTCTTCGTTTTGAAGTCTATTTTGTCTGGTACAAGTACTGCAATACCTGCTTTTTTCTCTTTGTTGTTTGCATGAAATATCTTTTTCCATCCCTTCACTTTTAGTCTGTGTATATCTTTGGGTTTGAGGTGAGTCTCTTGTAAGCAGCATATAGGTGGGCCTTGCTTTTTTATCAATTCTGTTACTCTGTGTCTTTTGATTGGTGCATTCAGTCCATTTACATTTAGGGTGATTATCAGTAGACATGTACTTATTTCCATTGCTGGCTTTAGATTCGTGGGTATCAAAGGTTCAAGGGTTGCTTCTTTACTGTCTAACAATCTTACTTTACTTTCTTGTTAAGTTATTGTAAACACCATCTGATGTTTCTTTATTTCTCTCCCTTCTTATTCTTCCTCCTCCTTTCTTTATATACTAGGTGTTTTTTTCTTTGCCTTTCATTAGTATTTGGATGGTGTGATTTCTTTGCTGTGATTTTATTTTCCCTGGTGACATCTTTTTAGCCTTAGGGATGCTTCCCTCCAGAGCAGTCCGTTTAAGATATCCTGTAGTGATTGTTTATGAGAGCCAAACTCTCTCAACTTTCACTTGTCTGGAAATTGTTTAATCCCTCCATCATATTTAAATGATAATCTTGCCGGATACAATAATCTTGTTTCGAGGCCGTTCTGTTTCATTACGTTAAATATATCATGCCATTCTCTTCTGGCCTGTAAGGTTTCTGTTGAGAAGTCTGATGATAGTCTGATGGGTTTTCCTTTGTAGGTGATCTTTTTTCTCTCTCTAGCTGCCTTAAATACTCTGTCTTTATCTTTGATGTTTGCTATTTTAATTATTATGTGTCTTGGTGTTGTCTTCCTTGGGTCCCTTGTGTAGGGAGATCTGTGGGCTTCCATGGGCTGCGAGAGTATTTCCTTCCCCAACATGGGGAAGTTTTCAGCAATTACTTCTTCAAAGACACTTTCCCTTTTTCTCTCTCTTCTTCCTCTGGTACCCCTATAATACAGCTTCCATTTGGATTGGTCACACAGTTCTCTTATTATTCTTTCATTCCTAGATATCCTTTTATCTCTCTCTGCCTCAGCTTCTCTGTATTCCTGTTCTCTGATTTCTATTCCATTAACAGTCTCTTGCATTTCATCCAGTCTGCTGTTAAGCCCATTGATCGCTTGTCTGATTTCTGCATTGTCTTTCCTCACTTCCCTCACTTTCTCCCTCAGCTCTTGCACATTTCTCTGTAGATCCATCAGTGTGGTTATGACTTTTATTCTGAATTCTTTTTCAGGAAGATTGTGCATTTGCATCCCTTCAGGCTCCCTCTCTGACGTTGCCTGGATGATCTTAGTCTGGACCATATTCGTCTGTGTTTTCATTTCTATAGAAGTGGTTGCTGGTGGTTGCCACGTATGTCAGCTGGGCTCTTTAAGACTTCAAAAAAGAAAAAAGAAAGAAGAAAAAAGAAAAAACAAAACAAAACAACAACAACAAAAAAAGAAAAACGCCCACCACGAGTAGATTCTGTGAGGATGCTGTAGGTGGCACTGTTGCTCCACTATTCCACAGCCATGGCCGCGCTGCTCTGCAGGGCCCTTTATAGCTCTGGCCGGGGTGGGAACGAATGGGAGGCTGTGGATGTCTGTGGGAAGTCCAAGCGCAGCCACCCTTTCCGAATCGCCAGCTAAGGGGTCTGGAACTCCCCAGGACTCCCAGCCTGCTGGGCTGAGTGCTGGGGCAATCCAGCTCCTCCACTGGGCTCCTGTCTCTTTAAGACCACTGAAAAAAGTGCACACTTTTCTTTCTTTTTTTTTTCTTCCCGGGAGCCGGCTACAAGCACCCTGGCATGTTCCCCGCTCAGATCCTGCACCCTCTGTCTCTCCAATCTCCGTTAAATCGCGTGATGTGTGTCAGTGCTCCTGGCGCAGATCATGGGGGCTGGTTATTTCGCGGGGTGTACTTCCACTCCCTCCCAGCTCTGAATCCTCTCCTCCCACCAGTCTGCTTGGGTGGGGGAGTGCTCGGGTCCCGCCGGGACACGGCTCCGTATCTTACCCATCTCGCGGGGTGCTGAGTCCTCTCAGGTATAGCTGCAGGCTATGTGCTGTCCTGTATCTTCTGGTCTCTGTTTTAGGAATAGGTGTACTTGTTGTATTTTCATAAATACATATGGTTTTGGGAGGAGATTTCCGCCGCCTTGCTCACATCGCCATCTTCCCGGACGTCTATCCATTTCATATTTCTAATGATTACTATTGAATAATAACTTTGGTTTGGTGAGGCCTCTAGTGCCCAGAAGCTCTGCTCTCTGGAGCTGCCCAGCCCCTGGACGGATGGCCAGGGTCGCAGGTGCGTGGTGCCAGTGCCTGCTGGGAGTTCTTTCCTGCTTCCTGGCTGCAGTGCCTGCCTCCACCGCCAGGTCCAGTTGACTGAGCATGCAGGAAGAAGCCTCTGCATTATGCCCCTCTAGCTTCTGTAGGTGGGGCCGCCCTCTGGCTGGCCTGGTGCAATGGTGGGGGCAGCAGGTGTGCAGACCTGTGTCTGCCCAGAAGAAGGAGCAGCAGGCTGTGTATCACTGTGGGGAGCTCAGTGCTCTGTTGCCAGCTCAGGGATAGAGCATCTGAAGCTCCCAAAAGTTCCCAGCATGCTGGGCTGAGTGTACTGGGATGATTTTGTCCACTTGTCCTTTCTCCTGAGAAGCAAGCTCTGTGTAATCCTTGCCCATTCAGCACCTCTTGCTGTTGGGAAGTCTTTCAAAGTATCTGCCTTTCTTTTGTCCCAGAGTGTCCAGTTGTGGGTACCTGTTCTCCACCAGTGGCTGGAATGTCAGTCTCTCTGAGTATTCTGTCTGTCTTTGCTTTCCAACCCCACTAATCTTCAGAGCACCATGTAATGTGGGTTTGTGCTCCCAGAGCAGATCTCCAGGGGTGTGTGTTCATCAGTCCTGGGCTTCTACTCTCTTCCCACTCCATTTCTCTTTCTCCCACTTGTGAGCTGGGATGGGGGAGGGCTTGGGTCCCACCACACTGTGGCTTGCTACTTTACCCTTTTCTGTGAGGTCTTTTTTCCCCAGATTTAGGCAGTCTGTAGTAGTCTTCAAGTCACTTTTTCAGGGTTAGTTGTATTTGCTATATTTTTGTAGTATGTGTGGGTTTTGGGAGGAGGTTTCTGCTTCACTTCTCACACTGCCATCTTTTTCCATTTGATCTACTGTGATTTTTTCTAAGAATTGGAAATAAATTTTTATGTGAAAATGATTTGTGGGGTTCCTGGAGTTAGAGATGACACAGATGTGAGAGATGAAATGGAGTCTGGAAAAGAATTCTGATGTGAAAATTCAAGAGGAAACAATGTACTTAATATCTAAGAGCATAGTTTTTTACAAATAGAATTAAGGGTAATTATTTTCTTGGGTAAAGAAAAGAGTAAACATTTTCTAGCTATGTACCCAGGAAAAATCATGAACTCTTTTAGATTTTAAAGAAACTTAACTGTAAAATGGAAAAGTATTCATTCCTTCTGATGTTTGCTCTGAGAACTATGTATATAGTAATTTAGCACAGTAAGAATCAGTGAATAAATATTATTGGTGATGATCCTGATGAAAATAGTAATGGATGGAAGGCGAGGGAGGCAGTGATCCTAATCTTGGAGATTGAGGTTGTTTTATTTTCCAGGTGATTTCTTCACCTCCCGAAATTCCTCCTGATGATAGAATATCTGAAAGCAAGGAAAGTCAATCTCAAGGCTCCAGCGAGTGACAGCGTCCTCCATGAACTCAGAAGAACATGGCCCAGGAAGTGCAGACCTGGCATCAAACTTCAGAAACTTGGACATTTCACTTAATCCTTTATGTTCTAACTCTGAGTCCTATTCTGTCCTGGATGTGGCAGGACAAACATGCTCCTTAAGGCATTATTGGTTTTCTTACACTTCTATGATCACATTCCAAAGTTGTCCCCAGAAATAGGTTCTCTTTCTTCCTACCCACTTGCTCCTTTGTTTTAAAAAGTTTAAGGAAGGCAGGCAGAACAATCCATTGTCTCATGTATTCTCCCTGAAATACCACTTCCAAACACCCACTGAGAAAAGCAAATGGATCATTTTTCTTCATCAAGGAAAAATACTTCTTGGCTTTAGCTGACATCATTGTTGCAAATATAGTCAAACAAAAATCATCGTTAAGATGAATTTTCACTCTATTTGAGGTAGGAGGGTCAAGCCTCACAGGAGTTATTTCAATCAGCTGCTGAGATTCACACATACCCTTTAATAATGTAATGATGTAATGATACATATCAATGGTATAGAATGGGAATTTGGAGTAACATCAACATTTGTCAACATCCGTCATTTAAGGATGATGAGAAGTAGAAGGAAGAAGTAATGACTAAGGGCTTGGGAATCTCACAGATCTGTGTTTAGATTCTGATACTGTCACTTACTACTTATGTGAATTTGAGCAAGTTACTTATCCTCTCTGACTTGTTTTTCCTCATTTGTAAAATGGGTGTAATAATGCCAACCTCCTCAGGTGTCATGAGAGTTAAATCAAGGTAAAGCGAATGTGAGGGGCAACCTCCCTGCTCACTGATGCTGTCACTGCTGGTCCTGCTGCAGCAGGTGAGGCTGAGGCAGGACGTGTCCCATGTGCAGGGAGGATGGCGGCCTCTCCTGCATCCACGGGTGGCTCCTTCTACACCCTCCTGTGACGTCAGCGGCCATCTTTTCATGGTGGTAATTTGATATAAAATCTCCTGATACATCTGGTTCGATTTATAAATCTGCTGAAGTTCTTACTTTTCTGATTTATAACTCCCTCTCCTGACACTAAACTGAGTCCTCCACAATGTCCATAGTTTATCCCCATAAATTACTCTTGCTTCTTTGAGCACTGATTCTTCCACATTGCTCTCTAGTAATTCTTGCCTATCTTCCTCCAAACACACACACACACATTTATTTGTTTGCTAATCCATTCAGCATCATTCAAGGAGAGCCTCCTCTGTGCCATGGGCTCTGCTAGGATTTGGCATATGACAGAGAATGATGCCTCATCTCTGCTCTCAAGCTGTTCCTTGTGGGAGACACAGATCCCCTGTCTACAGAAGTTACAGAAAACCCATAATTACAACATGGAGTGATAAGGGTTATGATAGGAAGAATAGAAATCTTTGAACACACATAGGAAGGGTTTTTATCCTAATTAAATGGGATGCCAATGAAATCCTTGGTTTCATAACCTTTTTAGAAGACTTTGCTTCTGTACTGAGGTCTTAGAGTAGACTGGGAGTGAGCATGATTAAGAAGAAAAAAAATGCAAGTCTCTAACCAGGGGGTTTGGGATGTTCAAGGAACTAACTAGAGAGTTTAGTGTGTCTGACTGATGTGTGAGGGGCACATGGCAAGATATAAGCTTGGAGAGAGAAGTGTGCACATCACAGGAAGATATAAGACAGAGCAACTGAGTCTTGAGAAGCAACTGAAAATTTATGGAGTGGTGTTGAACTAACTTATATTGACTTGTGAGAGCTGATTTTAAATTTTCATGGAATACAAGTCAATACATTGTTGAGAGCTTGAAATTGGCTGTGGTGGGAGTATTTACACTTCAGAGATTGTCGAAAGACACAATAACATTACCACTTTCTCTCCCTCCCTCCATTTGTGGAAAGCCAGTTGTTAATTATTTACCAGTACTGCTACTGGGTAAGTAAGACAAGCCATGTACTTACTTTAAATTTAGAAATATCATTATACTTTCAATGTAGAGTGTATTGAAAGGAATAAAGGCAGAGAAGAAAGTTGGTTATAAGTAGCATAGTAATATTTGTATTATCATCTTTCATTATTAAGGTCTACTTGTCTTCTATTATGTTATAAATAAATAAAAATATTGCTTTGTATTTTTTGAAAGATATCTGCTAACAAATTTTGATCAAAACATTGACAGCCTCTATTGGGCATTGTGATTGCCTCTCCAGCATCCATTCTATCCTCAGATCATTGTCAACCATGATACTTAGGTGAAGTTAACCTCACCCTGTGCTCTAGGGAGACACTATGGTAGCTCTAAATCCATCAGAACAATTCCATAATTGTGAGCATAATTTTGTTAGCCCATGAAATTCCCCTGGTCCAGAGCTTGATTCAGTTGTGGAGCCATCATAATTAAGTTGGAGATTTTCTTTAGAAAGTTAACAATTCTGGAACTTTTCCTTGATTGTCCCATCATTTAAAATATCCAAGTTCACATACATGCCTGTATCTCCTAGGAGCTTCCTATTCCAGAGATATTTTTATTGTTGTAGATATTCTACATTATTTTAGATGCATAATGTAATTACTTATAATTATTTTGTGTTAACATAGACAAACTAGAGGACAGCATTTATGTATAGTTCTTTTTATCCTTAGGCTTAAGATGTATACTGCTGGGGAGAAAAGTTTTCTTCTACCCTCCAAGGTTCTTCTGGCTTGTCTAAGAATCAAATTGACATGACACACATTAACAGGAGAAAATAAAATCTAATTACATACATATGGGGAATCCACACAGACATGAGATTCCAGACAGTCAGGGATAATGAGGCATATATGTTATCTTGAACTAAGGAGAAGGGGTAGGAGTCCCAGACTTCAAAGGAAAAGGGAAGCAATTCACAGGAACATGACAGAGTAAATGTTGGGTAAACACATATTTAAGGAGTCACACAGAAACAGTGGGATACAGAGAGTAATGTTAAGAGAGTTTGCCACATCCCTCCCTGTCTACCACTCTTAGTTCACATTATAATTATGATGATAGCTCTCCTCCTGGAAGCAGTTCTCCATCTAGATTCTTTTCACTCAGTTAGTGGGAGGAGGTCAAAGTTTCATTCTAAGTCTTCTGGGCCTTGATTGTTTTCAGCTCACATGTCTCAGTGACACACCCTGGGGCAGCCTGCCCTTGGCCCTATAAATGCAAGGCTTGTTTTGGATGGCCTCAAGTCAAATAGATCTCCACACCTGCCCATCTAATCTTAAAAGTTTACATAGAAGTCTTAACTGGGTTCAGTTACATATACTGTCTAGTTGTTCTCAACACCACATCAGAATCTCAAGGCTGTGTCTTTGGGGGACCCTCTGGGAGCAAGAACGGCATGAGGAAGACACATTCCAAGGATGGGGTAGGAAGTGTGGAGGTTTTATTGCTGGGGTCCAGCTCATGGGTCAACTGGCAGCCAAGTCTTTTTGATCACCTTCCCCAACATGCCAGCCCTCATGACCAGCTCTTACAATCTCTTTTGACCCCTCTTCTACAATGTGCCCTGAGTAGTCAGTAAGGGGTCTTACTAGCAGGGAGGTGGTTCCTTTGGCAGCTATCTGGATGCATTGGACGCAAATGCCACAGTAACAATGAAGGTAGAGGTAAGAGAAAACACAGATTAAGACAATGATTTCCAAAATTGGTGACAACCTTTTTTACAGAGCACCTCATGATCCCATCCATTGTTTTAAGTCCCCTAGACTGGGGGAGTGGATCACTCAGGGTGTTCACTGTGACCTCAGGTGATGTTATAATGATGATAACATTAGCAGACTCATCGGGTACAATCATGTAACATCCTGTTTAGATAATGGCTCAGGTGTCTCCTGGCAAAGTGGTAATAATGCTCAAAGCCGTCCTATTTTGGAGGACAGCAGTTATCGTTAGAGACATTCCAGTGTTCAGTAGGGACAGGCTTAGCTGCTGTCATTCAAGGCTTTGGGTGAATGTAGTAAGGGCTGTGTGTGTATTACAATGTCCTCCAGGCGAATGCCGGAGACAAAGAGGGCAACCAAATAATCATACCAGGGGAAAACAGAACATGCCCATATGGCCTTGAGGACAGGGAGGTTGGCAGCTTTACGACCTGACCTGGTGTATATACGGTACATGTTGGCCAGGGAAGCAGCACTGCCAGGTGTGAGATGTGAGGTGCGGGATATGACAGACCAGGAAGCCCACCTTCTCCCCTCTTTCCATGGTGCCTGTTCCATTCCAGGTATGTTGTGTTTCCACATGTCCAGCTTGCAGTAGGACAGTGGGCTCCCAGTGGAGACTGAGTAGTTCCTCCTCACCCAAGGGTGTGCACCTACCCATCAAGGTGGGATATGACATTGCAAATTCCAGTAGATAGAGCTTTTCCCAGGCACGATGGCTCTTGGTGTTATGAGCCGCAAAGCACTTTAATCCATTGTGACAGTGAGGCAATGGCTGTTCCTGAGAATTCTATACTTCTGTGGTGTAAGGTGCCTCAACTTGGTTCCTGGTCTGGCATATGGGGCAACAGGCCCTACTAGTTGATAATTCCAATAAATTAAAATCTGGGAGAGTACTTTAGTTCGCCAGGCCAAGGTGGTTTCAACTGCTTATAATTTAACGTCTGTTTTTTATTTTATTTGTCATAAACTTTTGTGCTTATAGGTTATAGGGGAAATGGAACCTCCAGTTAATGTTTTTTTTCTTTTTTTTTTTTTGCCTAATCTTGTGTATCATGACTTTGGAAAATGACCTCCCATAATTGTCTAGTAAACGAGGGCACCTGTGCATGGTACTCCACTTCTCTAATTCCCTGACTGTGGCAGCCTGGTTTGCACAGTGACCAAGGAAAACTTCGGTTATGTCAGATGCAGCATCCACACAAACCAAGGCGTATTTAGAGGCGATAGTGAGATTTTCCAAACCTCACTGGTTGGGAGCTCCAGTGGATGGCCCCAGACACCTTGGCAGTTGCCTTGGGCATGTTGAGTACACACAGGACATGCTGTTACTGCATTAACAGGTCACTGTATTTTTAGGACAAGCTGGCATCCTTGGCAACATACCATCCCACCTGGGTGCAATGTTGGCTGCTCTTTATATGCTTCCAGTCTGCTGTATCTACTGAAGGGCTAGTTGTTCAGGTCCACACCTGAGCTAGGACATCAGCTTTCTGATTGCCAAGGGGGTGTCAGTGCTTTATGAGCTGGAATGTGGAAGACAGTGAGGACTTAGAGTATTGCTGGCTGACCCATACATCTCTCCATATATCTCAACCTCATAAGGGGTCATCCATCCCTTGGTTCTCATCAGATAAGCCATGTGGTTAATCGCTTTAGAATTGCCCAAATGTGAGTGTAAAGGGTTAACAACCAGGGCTCATAAGTGACCTCTCTGGGGTCAGCCTGCCTGGGTGCTGTGTAAGAGGCTCTACCAGGAGCACTGTGTACCTGCTAGAAGCTGTTGCTTCAGGAGGAATATCAGGTTTTTGTTTCCTTTTATAGCTGGGGCCAATATCTTAGGAGCAATCTCCCCTTCTGTTGTTTCTGCTACAGTGTCTGAACCATACTTTGCAGAGTCACATATAGTGTGAGCTGATATCTGCATGCAGGTGCAAGACTTAAAAGTTTATATAGAAACTTTAACTGGATTCAGTCACATATACTGTCCAGTTGGCCTCAGCAACATATCAGTATGTCAAGTTTGTGTCCTTGGGGCAGGAAAGGCAAGTGGAAGCCACATTCCAAGGATAGGAGAGGGAATGAGAAGTCTGGTTGCTGGGGTCCAGTTCATGGGTCATCCTGCAGTCACGTCTTTCCAATGACCTTCCCCAACAGTCCCAGACCTCCAGCCCCTTCTCTGTGGTTCAGGATGCCATACAAATTTTACCTGACTTTGTCTTTGGAATCTCACAGATTCCAATGGTATCTGAAAGCATATTTCTTTTGAGTTTGGGGAGAAAAAACTTGTTTCCAACTGACAAAAGTCACTTGCCTTGTCAAAGAGGAAGCAAGACAGCGAGCGGATGTAAAGCATGTGCCTCCAGAGGAGGAAACAGAGGCAGTGGGAGAAATGTCTGCTCTATTACCTCTCCCCTTTCAGGCAGAGGCATAATTAAACTCATCTTGATAATTTGCCCCCACCAAAAGAAAAGTCATTTTGTCATATGTTTCAATGTTTGCTCTTAAGAAAGGTGAAAGAGCATGTCTGTAAGGACCCTAAGTACAGGCACAGAGAATGGTGAGCATCTCAGAGAGGGGCAGGGTGAAGATGCTGGTGACATTTGGGATGTGAAGCAATTTGGAGGTCCTACATACATCTCAGTTGCTCATTTGCATTAAATGCGTATATATATATGGAAAATAGCATTGTGTGCACACACCAAAGATCATCCCCAGTTTGTTTTCTGTCACATCTTAAGTCTAATTTCTGATTATTTGCTGCACACACAATGAACTATGATACAGTCTCAGGAAACACCATGAACAGGCACATCTTCAGGCCCTTTCCCAGCAGCTTTCACTGAGGGAGAAGCAAGCAAATGAAAACTCTCATGGTTTAGGTCCAGGCTCAAGTGTTAATTTCTCTGGGAATCTCTTCCTTGAATTCTACGTACCCTTTATCAGAATTTTTATATCCCCTGTGTGTTCCAACAATATCTGACATGTTGGTGATATTATATCATTATCCTTGTTCTTCTCTCCTAGTTTGTGAGCTGGACAAGGGCTGGTACCAGGGTGCTCACCTCTGTGCTCAGTGACTAAGAGCAGGGCCTGACAGGAGCACTGGTTCCCTTTTCAGTGACTGAGTAAATGAGGTTTATTTGCAATTCCAACAACACATTGGTTGGGCCCACCAGTTCCTGAAGACACAGTGGGAAGATGGCACATGGGTTACTACATTTTTGTTACAGAAGGTATATGCTAATATATCTTTAATGTTCCTTGTTCACACAAATAACTCAGTTTCTTGGTGGAGGAGGATAAATTTATCACTTCCCAGTGAAACAATACAGGTGATTAAAGGTATAATTTGTAGTGCCTTACAGTTTAATGAAGAGACATTCAAGGTAATGTCTGTAATTATACTAAAATAAAAGAATCCCAAATCTGTGGCTTTCACTTTGGTATTCATTTTTTATGGTTTATGTAGTTATGCTATTAAAATGGACACATAAGTTCAGCTTTAACCCTCACTTATATATACTGCTTAGTCCAGTGCTGCTTAGATCCATTCAGGATTTGTTATCAAGTTCATGGCCCTCAGTATCTCCATTGTCTCATCCTTGAAATCACAAAAATCATGGCAACAGAGTCAGTGTAACGCTTTAGCAGACAATGGAGTCTGTAGTGTGAAAATGTCTTTGTTTGGTTTGGTTCACAGCAGTTAAAAGTGTGGCTGCCCAGTTGCTGAGAGCATATGTTGCAGAGACCCATATAAATAGTGCCCAAAAGACAGGAAGAAAGAGAAAGACAATAAACGTTGAAGTCAAAAACAAATCCAGTGATTCAGAGACTGAGACATACTCTGCTTGCAAACAGCATTTCATCCTTGGATTATGTGTGAAGCCAAGTGCACCTTAAACAGAAAAATACAGGCTTTTCAAAGTATAATTGTAAACCTTCTGGCAGAGAAATGGCTGAACTGGGACACAAGTAGAGAAAGCTTCAGAATAAAAGGACATCTCTGGTTCAGCATTTCTTTCTCACCCTCTCAATCTCCACTAAACTATTTCATTTCAAATTCTGTAAATCCTGCTGGTCTCAGGCAGATTTGTGCTCCAGGAATCTTAAATTTCCTCATTCCATACTAGTCCCTATCCAGCAGTCTACTCAGATTTTCTCTTTATTATGTCAAGAAAAACCCTGTTGATCTTCAGCAGCTGGAAATCTTCTCTGTCTGACAAATATCTGAAGTTTGAAGACAGTCATCAATGTCATGAGCCAACCCATTGAAACAGCCCATCTGGAGCACAATGTGAGAGGAAGCCCATTGTTGTAACACTGTACTTCACATCCAGACAGTGCAGTTAATGAAAAAATGGACACAGAAAATAGTGGCCAAGTGGGTATTGTTCTTCAAGCCCTCAAAGTTCCCCCAGGTAGGTACAAGTGATTATTTTTTTTCTGTTCCCTGTCACCTGGTGGACCAGACGTGGTCACAGTGCTGGGGAGATACCAATGCATGGGCTTAGGCATGAGTCCATCTGGTTAAATGATATATTGACTAGAAAGAAACTTTTGCTCTACCTTCCCAGGAGTTCTGTCTTGTTGGTGGGGAGGAAGGTTTTCCCTCAGCTGGTGAACTGGGAATAATTTAAGTTTCTGGGTAGGAGGTAGGGGAGTTGGTGCCCTTAATACAGATCTCTTGCCTCTGAGTCTCATGTGTGTTAAAGGACAGAAGCTTTTCAAAAGCCCCTGGGCTCTTTCCTGGTTAGTCTCTGTGAACCCCAAGTTGTGGGATCCTGCCCCACTGATTAGAGGAGAAATGTTTTTGGAATGAAGGAGGGTAGAGGTGAAGAATTTACTTTTCTTTGAATACTCAAGATGAACTCATGTTAAGACTTTCCCTCAAAACATTTTAGAAGAGGCTGATGATAGATTTCGGGAATCAATATCTTATTGAATAACATTGCAAAATAACAGGTATGTCTCAAAGCTTCAGAAGGGACAATTGTTTCCAGTTAGCCTCTTCTGAGGATGAAAACAGGAGTAGAGATCAACTGACCCTTCAAAGCCATCCTTTGTGCACAATAAATTGGGTGTGTCATTGACAAAATATATTTGGATACACGTCTATGTTAAAAAGACTGAGAGATGCAAAAGTAAACAGGTCTGTTTTGGTTTTTGTTTGTATTTTTACTCCAGCATAAATTAATGGGAAAGGACTTGGTGATAACCTTGGATTAAGAAGAAGGGGACTTGGCATGGTTTTTGTTCCATCTAATCACTGATTAGATGGTGATCTTGGCCACTAACTTGGATCCTGTGGGCCTCAGAATTTCTTACATATTACAGTAAGATTCTAATTGGAGGATTGGTTTGAAAACACAACTCCCCTTTCTGTCAGTTCAGAGCTTTACATGGAGTGTTGGAGAATTTTCTCATGGCTGAATTTCTGTTTATGCCTCACAGTGGGTCTGAAACTGAACTTTCAGAAGCTCCTCTCTGTGACACCCCCTTTCTGGAGAAGGCTGCCCCATCCCCACCCCACCGTACATGGCGGACACTCCTGAAGAGGGAGCTGGAGTTCCTGGGGGTGAGTGAGCCTCCAACCTCAGCTAGCATGAGGGCAGACTCTGGGTAAAGTACCTGGTGGGAACAACACAGTTTCCCCAGTTGGATTTATGGGGAGTGAAAAACCTGGTAGATGAAGGTTGACACTCTTCCTGTTGGAAAGAAAGCATTTCCTCATGAAGACCAGGATACGACTGGTGAAGAGGATCTGCCCACTCTGGTCAGTGCTGGTGGGTTAACATAAGATCTTGCTGTGAAGGATTTGTAATTTTTATCTTCACTTAGATGGAACAATGTCCACCAAGACTAGTAAATAAAGGCAAATGAGAAATATATTGGCCATTCCTGGATTAGCTCACACCTGAATCAATTCCTGGAGTGGCCAGGGGATTCAGGAAAATATCCAATTCAGATCCTTACTCGGGAGTTCCTAATACCAAAGCAATTTCTCACATTTAGCCTCCTTTATAAGGAAATTGATGCAATTTTGGGAAAACATCTTCTTATTCTACAAAACATATGCATTTTTCTACAGGTAACACAAATTCTGGCTGGTTTGACATGCCTTTGTTTTGGACCAATTGGCACCTCCACGCTCAATGTTTCAGAATTTAAAGTAGACTTTTCTTCATCTTTTCAAGCAGACTACCCATTCTGGGATGCAGTATTCATGTATTTACAATGGTCTCTGAAATAACATGCACATAAAATTTTCTTTTCAGATCAGATCTAATCAATTGCTTATTTTATTTAAAAAAATATATGCACAAATATATGTGTCTATATACATGTGTGCGCATATATATACACACACACACACACACACACACACAAAATATATATTCATTAGTTTACCATTAGAAAGCTTTATGAAGCCTTTTAGGTAGGCCATATTAACACCTTTTATCAGATGAGAAACCTGAGATTAATAAAATTTGAGGGAATTTCCCAAGAGATATCTAATAAAAACCGAACCTAGGCCTTCGAAGTCCAATTCCAGAAAAGTGTTCCTAATGCTGCACATCAATAAAGTTGTACTGGTGAAGGGAGGGGAAAGAGACTGCTAAGGAGAGGAGAACAAGGTCAATAGGCACGTGATGACCTTCTACTATGTTCTGGAAACAGTTAGATGCTCTCCAACCGCATCTCTGTTAGTCATTGTGCTGTTTAGAAACTAGATGACTCAGTGAGGTCATCAGTCCGTCTGCTTCCTGCCTTCCTATCCTCAGGCAATCACTGATCTGCTTTCTGTCGCTATAGTTTGCAGTTTCTATTCTTGGATTCATACAGCATGTTCTCTCTACTCTCTAGCTCCCTTCACTCAGCACTGTTTTTGATGAATCAATGTTATTGTTTCTATCAACACTTCGTTCATAGAGATATATTTTATCTCTGAAAAATATCACATTGGCTTGGCACTCTGCTAAATACTTAGGACTCTCCTTGAACCTCTGCCATATTCTTTTAGAAACTGCTCTCCAGCATCTTCATTTCAAACACTTATGAGGTGTCTCTCAACACATCATGCAATCTGATTCTTTGAAGTTGCCTTGAATTTGTGTTATTGATTTAAATTTTCTATAAATATTTCACCATTTTTGTTTTCTTAATTATTTTATGTTTATATGACATTTTTCAGAATCTAGAGCTATATATGCCATAGACAAATGTTTCTTGCCCTAAGGCACTTAGACTCTCACAAGGATGCAGACAAAGGCAAAAAACATGAAAGAGAGAGAGGGAATTAATGAACTGTATCTTCACCTAGTGCCTACCCAGCACCACAGAGGGTTTACCTATCAGTATGAAGTCCTACAAAATTGACTGCCAATGACTGAAATTTGCTTAACCGCAAGCTAAGATTCAATTTTCTTCCCTGAAATAAAGTATGTGAGCCACCTTGGCAGAAGGGACATTTATTGGAAATTATTTTTTCCTTGCTGTCTCATTTCCAGCCATCTGATTTTAAAGATCTTTTCAATTTACCCAGTGGTTCCCCAATCTAGTTTCACATTGAAATACCTTGGGCCTGTTGAAAAAAACTGTCCTTTTGAGTGGATCTTCTCCAGGGATACTGGTTTAATGCCTTAAAATTTTCCTAGAAGATTCCACTATGTAGTTGAAAGTTGAGAGCTATTGTACACATTTTTCTATTTAGTCTATTTTTCTTTTTACCAACAAATATGATAAATCTTCCTAGTTTCATGGGCAGTTCTCAAAATGCAATGCTTTCCTTCAAATTCAAAGACTAGAGCTCTACCAAATGTATTTTTCCTCATTTCTCTAAAAAACAGCATGAGGTCATGACAGGAACAAATCAAGGCTAATTTCTAATGATGGGTTTCATTTGATTTGATGGTTCTCTATTTCATGCCACAGTGACAATAGTTCTTGTCTATCATAACACAATTTTATTTTCCTACGATTATAGTAAATAATGTCACTTCTGGCAGGGCATGGTTTCAAAGCAGTGATTTAAAAACTTGTAAAGTTATAAATTAGTAGGCAATGAAATAAACACATTCCGCATATTCCAAACAGCTTAGAGGGTTAACTGATTATTTTTCTCAACAAGAGTTTATACATATATTAAGACATATAAAGATACTGCCCCAAGAAGAGCATAATTATAGTATGTAGTGGGTGTGAGTGCAGGGGTAAGACCAAAGCTACAAGCACTGATATTTAGTAACTGGATTAAGGCCAGCATGTCTTGAGAAATTCATTTTTCCAATAATCTCTTGGGTCTTTTGAGAGTGAACAATTCAAATACTGACTTCATTAAAAAAAATTTATTTTTCCTTTTGGCAATTGCCAACTTGAATTTTGACCTTGATTTTTCATTACGATATTTCAGCACCAAAGCTATTCAGCCTCCTTGGAAATATTTTCTCTTGTATTTGGGGGCTAGTGCATGCAACTGGAAGACATTTTTATGAATCTCTTTCTCATAGATTCTCTAGGAAGCAATTTCTCATAACCATTCTCTCTTTAAAGAATTGAAGAGACTTCCCATTCTTATTTATTTTGGACCCTAAAGTTCTTGGTTGCTAACATCTCTACATGTCTTCTATCATTTAATCATTTATATGTACTGTTCTCTAAGTGCTATGATCTTATTTACTAAAGAGATAACTGAAATCTTAGAGTTTAAGGAACTTCCTTTCTGAGCGTTTTCCTTGTACAGTTAAATTTATAACATGAAGGTTGAAAGGAACTTTTCCCTCCACTTCCTCCTCTTTCCATCTCTCCTTTTCTTCTTTAATATTCCATCTGTAGTGACTCTGGCTAAAGGCAGAAGAGAGGGTCACAGCATTACCATCATTTCCAAATTTCCTCCTGGCTTTGGTTTAGTGTCTGTCATCAGTCCCTTGGAGCCCTGCTCCAGGCCCAGGGGGCAGCCCTGGGCACAGAGCCCCTTCACGTGACCTCTTCCTGGCTGCTGGGCCCCTGCTCACGGTATATTCCCACCTAGAGCTCACATTCTCCCCTCCCTGAGCATCCTTGGGCCCTGGTATCTGGCCTTCTTTCTCTTCCCGCGACCAAGTCCCACGACGGGCTCCAGATTCTCGACATGGGACGTCACCTATTTGCTGGGGACAGCCCTCCTTCCCACCTTTGCCCCACATGCACTCGGGGGCTGGGCTCCAACCCAGGCCTTCCTCCAGGCCCTGCCTGGGACCCACTTCAGGGCTGTGCTCTGAACCGTCTCATGTGCTGTCTCCTCACTGTCTGGCTCTTGGCTCCAATCTCTCCATCCCCTATGTCAGGACACTTATTTGTTTGGAGGATTATACAATTCATATCCTAAATTGGGACACTTGTTCAGGGAAGGAGGTGTGACGACAGTCACAGTGGGGTAACAGGCACGACTCTGACTCCCCCTCCCAGATCCTGAGTTCGCACACAGCCTGGCCGGTTACCGTGTGATGCTGGGATAGCTGGTTCCCACCTCTGTGCTGCAGGTCTGTCCTCTATGAAACTGGGTGAATAGGTGTGCCTAGGCCTTGGGTCTGGGGAGGATGATGGGTGAACGTGAGTGGAGCGTTCAGCACAGTGACTGGCACATAGCCGTCACTCAGTGCACATAAACCCTACCTGTGATGTCGGTAGACTATCCGCCTGTCCGAGCCTGTGAGACCCAGTGTGATATTGCATGCGGCCGCCTGCCTCCTTCAGACACGGCTCTCACTATCTGTCTCTTCTTACTGTGCAAATAACTGTCCACCGCCATCCCACGACCTTTTCCCACCCCTCTGCCCATATTTTCTGCCTGTATGGCTTGTTCCAACAATATGTTAAGTGGTATCTCAGAGGCAGATGCCTCTCTCTCTCCTAATGCCAGCTTCCTAATCAGCACTCAGCCTTCTGGAAGCCCGGGAGATCTGAGGCCTCAGAGGCACTTGTGGTTATCACACTCTCCAGCCGCCAGGAAAGCTTTTTTGCTGACTCATCTAATATGTTGTACTGGGCAAAGAGACTGTAGACCTGACTGAGAAGAGGCTGCTGTTTCCTGAAGACACTTATGGTCATTACTGGTGTCTCTTACTCAAAACAAGGGGGCTTGAGAGGAAAGAAGACTTCAAGGCCAGAAGCCTGCAAGGTAAACCCTATAGATTCCCTCTGCCCAGAAAGCCCCCTTTCTTTATTGTCTGTTAGAGGTGCTGCCCTGTGGGCCACTGAGGATGTCTGCAGAGTGTTCTGCCTGGTTGTTATGTAGTGATATGGAACATTTAGCTATGAGCATTGCTTCCCCTTAGAATTTGACTGTTACTCTGGTGCTCTGCTAAAAAAAATGCTAGATGTGATTATATAATTACATTTTTGGATAACATGGACATGGACACACACACACCTTACATATATTAAATCCAAGCTGCTGTCTCCCTTTGGCTGCCAGGTCTGATAAAGAGGGATGGTGTGGACACCCCTCGGACATGCGGTTCGGTGAGTGAGTTCTACATGAGCTCAGAGGGATGGTGAGGATATTCTGGAGACAGATTACCAGGTTCTGATCCCTACTCCTCAAATTACTGGCTGTGTGGTCTTGGAAAATTACTTAACTCCTCTGATGGTCTCCTTCCTCCTATGTCAAATAGAAAGGATCAGAGCAGTAGTACCTTCTCATATGGGTGCTGTGAGAGCTAAAGTGGATTATCTGAGTAAAACACTAGAATGATGCCTGATATACACTGAAAGCTGGTTAAGATGACTTAACTGGTAGATTCTTAGGAGAGCTACATTTCTCCCATTAAAAAAAAACCTAACTGACCAAATTATAGATCATACTTTATTTAACCTGAAGGCTGACCACTCTACCTAAAATGTATGGATATTTGAATAAGTCAAATTAAATAATGTGGTTAGAATAGGTTTTTTTTCCTCCATTACTGCTCTAGAATTTCTTTGTATGATAAGCTCCAATCCTTGCAAACACATTTCCTATTTTCATCCGTGAGCCATGGCTATGTCAGGCTGGGCCAAATTTATTTATTAATCACTTATTCACTGAGTTCCTGCATATGACAAACACTGAGCCAGGTGCTGGTGTTACAAGGACAAGAGACAGTGAGGTGCAGATAAGCATCCAGTCAGTTGAGTCTCAGACTGGTAAGTGGTAGGAGAGGGTAAGTGGAGGGCGACCTGAGAGCCACTAAGGGGGCTTCATCCAGATTTGCAGGGACTGAACAAAGGTCCTTCATGGAAGTGTGACATGTGGGCTGAGATCCAGTCTGGAAGAAAAGCAGAACTTACCTGGGTGGAACTTGAGGGGAAGTGGGTTTCAGAAGAGAATAGTTCTGGGTAGGGCCCAAGACTTTAGAGAGTTTGATCCTTGAAGGATTCAGAGAAATGAAACAAGGCTGGATTGAGCTCTGAGTCAGGGAGGAGGGAGGAATGAAGCTGGGGAGTCAGGTGAGTAACTATATGAATAAGCAATGTTCCCACATTATTTGCATCCTAGCACATTAGATGTTTTATCTAAAATATAGACATAGTTCCCAATGGATGAATTTTAAGCCTGGGCTTTAAATTGCAAACAAGGTGGTGCTGAACATGGATAAGGGAGGAATTTAAAGAAAATTATTCAACTTTTGATCATTATTATTATTATTATTCATGTTGACCAGAATTGAATAAGGCCTTTATGAAAATAGACTTTGTGGTAAACTTTTTAATCGTCTCTCATTCTTAGATTCTGTGCACAGTATTGGACATGGGAGGTAAGGGCTTCTAGTCATTTCCCATTTATCAGTGTTTAAAGAGAGCATGTACCTTAACACTAGCATGAAAATCTGTATTGTAGAGTGAAAATGAATACAGGGAAACCTCACTGACATGGCGATGGGAGGCCAGCAGGGGGAGCTCTCAGGCCTTTCCGTTCTGTCAACTGCAGCCCCAAAGGGAAGGGCCGGACCTTGCAGGACAATATTCCTTCACCTACTGTTTTCCTACCAGCAGGAGGAGGAAGAGTCTCCTCCTCCCAGGCACTGGGCCAGCCAATGAGAGATTATCACAGTTTGGCCAATGGGAAGCCACCATACTTGGAACTCCCAATTTCCTCCAGTGGACTTTGTTTATAAGAGCCTCTTCCAACTGAGCACCTTCCTCTGTAAAGAGTGTGTACCTCTCCTTTATTCTGTGGACATGCCTATAGTTTTGCTGTAGCTTACTTGTCTCAAATTGCAATTCTGCGGTATTCCTGAATAAATACGTTTTTCCTACTAAAATACTTGATAGTTTTAAGATTAAGGGTAAGAAAGCTTTATAAAGTTTTCAATAGCAATTGTCAATGTGATAAAATTAGAATGTGTTCTGACCTTCACCTTGTGCTTTACTGATTAAGTGTGATACAAACCTCTGCAATAAAGAACTAGAAAAATAACCATTCATTATCTTCAAAGGAAGGGCCATGGATTTACTTTGACAAAAATGACTAAAGTTATTAGAAAATAGACCTGCCACATAATTTCCAACAAAGAATAGAAATTAAGATACTATTATAAACCACAGTCAATAGCTTTGGCAGAAAATTCAGCAGTATTTAATGAGTTGTGGTTAATACTATCTACCTCATGAAGAGAAAAAGCACAAAAACATTTTTGTAATCATTTTGTCTCAAAGGACCCTATGTACCAGGGGTTTATATTGTTCAGGAATAATCATACCATGTATATATTAGTGATAGATCTCTTAACTGTAATGATTGAGGTGGTTGTTGGTTGACCCATATATACACTTCAAGTCCTCCGTGATGCAAGGCAGAATAAAGTTAAAAGTCAGTATTTATCAACTATTTATTTGGTTAGGGACATCATACATTATCAAAGTTGCCCCTGCAATGTTCATGTAAAATTTAAATTATTAGACAGATGTGAAAACTGAGGTGCCCTTTACTAGATCATGAGGTAGTAAGTCATATAATCTGGATTTGAACTCAGCTCTTCCTCACTGCTTAAACTGCACTGTGCTCTGCAGCTACCCAGAGAGATGTCTTCCATACAGCAGCATATAGTATAATGATTAACGTCTCTAATAGAATCTGAACTCACGAGCTGTATAAGTTTGGGTAAGTTGCACAACCTCTTAATGTCTCAGTTTTCTCATCTTTAAAATGGGTAATATTGCAACATAGAGTTGCTGGATCAATACGTTTACTATTTAAATAAGTTTACTCTTCAGTGTTCCAGAGTGAAGTGAAGCACACATTCCTACCACAATGATCTGATGATGTCTACCACTCCAAGACAGAATGGAATTAAACAATGTAAAAACTCTCATTATTGTGCCCCAGACCCACTCTCTGAGAGTCATTTTGGTATATGGGGAGAACTGAACCCCTTTGAGGAACTCAAGAAATATTAGCTAGTGGTAAAAGGGAAAACTTCAAAGCAAAGCTTTGTATTTCTTTTCCATGACAGTCATCAACAACCCCAGATGGCCTCCGAAGAAGCACAAGTAGCCTTTGGGGTAAGTCATCCCTGGTTAAAATTTTGCTTCAAGAAAGGAGAACATATCATGTAGAAAACCTTGTTTATGCCTGGCAGGAGGAATATCTTAGTCACTCAGCTCCCAGTCAAAAATGTTGCTCCCTTAAGAGAAGACTAAGGCATCTTTTAGACCTGGGAAGTGGAAATGAAGAGGTATAATCTCATGATAGAAAACATCCTTTCACATAACATTGGAGAATGGACTCCAATCTGCCCATGCATCTCAGGAGCCTGAGCTCTGGGAACTCATATTCCATATGTTAGGTTAAAAAATTGGGTTGAGGGAAAGCTGAGTAGAATGTTGGTCACTGCCTGCCTGCCTCCATCATACTATGGCATCAAAGCATGCGGGAGATAGTTTGACTCAGTCTTTATTATCAGCCAGGTCTCCCTTCCTTTTCTGCCACTTCTGAAAGGAGTTGGTGAGAATGCACAGAAGCTGAGGGGAGGTGAATATGAGGCGTGGTCCCTGTATTGGTGGGAACAGCATGAAACAAAACCTCCAGGGAGAGCTCCTGGACCATTAATATTTAACTGTTTCAAGCACTGATATCTCCTTTCATAGGAAAATAAAAATAATCTCTTCTCAATGTCCACTGGTATACGATCATTGTGCTTTTTGTTTCCCCTTCTCACAGGTCACTGAGATCCTGAGTGGAGCAATAATTCTGGTTCTGGGTGTTTTTCTGGGTTCCATACAAGGCATATTTGATTTCTTTGGGTACTTCTCTTTCTTTACCTTCTACACAGGCTACCCGATATGGGGCCCTATACTTGTGAGTATTCCAATTCCCCTGAATAGAGATCATTTCTTAGTTACTGCTGCTAAAAATGTGTTTGATTACTAAGTATGTTCTTAGGTTATTTGAAAGTTGCCTGCTGTAGGATTTGCAATTCTTGACAAAAACAATTTTGAAAAAGCACCCTTCGTTCTGATTAAAAGAAACATTTGCTGCATACTGATTAAGTCTCAAATCTTATTTAATATCATGTATTAAATTTATGGATTCCCAGAAAATTTAATGAAAAATGAGTTTTGGTGAACTGCCTTGTGGTGCAACCAGTAGGGTCCTTGTTTCGGTAATAAGAGATTTGCCTGTTGATTAATGTCTGAAAATCAGAAAAGCAATTTCTGCTACTTGGGTTGAAATGTAATCAGTAAAAATGGGATCTGAGTTTAGGTGATTTAAAAAAGATATCTATTCAGTTTTTTAATTTGATTATAACTTACCTGATAGTTCATTTTTTAAAAAGTGGCTGATAGGAATTATTTGTTATTCAACCACTTGTTTTTTGTTTTTGTTAATTCTGGTATCAGATAGAACTTTTATAATTTATGCATGTTGAGTCTTGGATGGAATATGAAAACAAAATTCCTATCATGAAATCTGAACTGAGAAAGTTTATTTGAAAATAGTGAATAGGTTCTGTAGTTGGCAGAAGAACAAATAAATCTATAACATCTTGGCCTTTAATTTATGCATGTTTTTATTTTTCCCAAAACCACTGACCCTCACATCTCATTTAAAAAGAAATTGCTCTTAAGTTGGCCAGAATCTATCTCGTGGCCCAAATCAGATTTCATAGTCTAACAAAAGACTATATTCTGTTTCTGGATATAATCCCAAACATGTTAATCTGTATTTAACATTTCTGAAAATTTTAGGTAGTTAATGTCATCTTTTTGATTGAATAATTAGAATCAGGAATTTTTTAGAAAACTTGGGGTACGCATTTGCTGTGTATAATGAATCCTGATTGCCTAAGAGAAAGTTTCCATATTGTAGAAAAGAGAATAATGAATTGTTTCAATTATTCAATGAGAAAAGAGGTTTTATTTTCCTTAGAAAGTGAGGTCAGTTTGTAAAAAAAAAATGAGCCATGGTCAGGGAGCCAGAATTTAGCATCAATACACAGATTCAAACATGACAATTGGATTCCCATTGCTGGAACCTTCTCTCTGGCTCTGCATCACCTACCAAGCAAAGTCTAAGGTCCAGCACATGGCACAAAGCCTTCACATCTGGCCTTACCTTCAAGGATACCCTCATCTCCCCCCTTTCCTCTATGTAGATGCCCTGCTGTATGCTGACTGTGTGATTCCCTCATTTGCACCGTCTTTCTATGACTAATCCTTACTAACTGTGTGACTTTGTGAAGGTATATCAACTCTTTTAGTTTCTTCACTGAGATGATACAAATGATATCAGGACCTTCTCTTTGTGTCACTGTGAAATTAAATTGGAAAACATATATAAAAACTTTAATTATTGTTACTAATTTGGGTGCTTTCTGTATGCTGAACACATATCTAATCCCTTTTATATATTATTTCATTTTATCCCCATACAGCTATAAGGAGGTAATATTAACATGGGGATGTGCACATCCATATTTTACAGAATAAAAAGAAACTGAGACAGAGAGAGTGGTAATCTGTCTAAGGTTACAGAATGAATATGAGCTGAAGATGGGATCAGAACACAAACATCTGCTCTCAACCATGAAGCTACAATGGCTCTGGAGTTTCCTGGGATAACCTCTTTGTTTTTAGAAATGGAATTCAAAACCTGTTCCTTCATGTTCTGCCAGAATTCAGTAACTGTATTTTAAGTGGCAAGCTTTTGTTCTCCATGATTTTGGCAATTTTCCCCTCAACCATAGTAGTAGTAGTGCCTCGGCAAATGTGAGTTTTATGAGGAAAAAAATAGAATGAAGTTTTTGAGAACACTGAACATGTAGCGAATTCAACTTACTGAACTTGAGTCATGGAAAGAGTAACATATCAAAATAATAAATTAAAAAGTAGTTGATATCTTGATGTAGATACTTAGACTTTAAAAGTTTATTTTAGAATATCTCATCACTAAAACAAACCCTTATCTGAAGCTTGAGTAGGAATATTAGAATGATATACACATATATATAAATATATTTTATTTTTATTTAATATGACTAAAAGCAGAAGGATAATTACTTTAAATATGTATATTTACTATGTTTTTAGAATATATACATCACAGAAACCTGTAAGGAATAAGTCATAAAACAAAATGCAAATATAAATTTCCTCAAAATTTTATCTAATTAAAATTTTATTCATATAAAATGATGAGGAACAGCAAATGTAATTTTGTGTTCTAGGGTGGGAAATGAAAAAAGAAGTACTGTGTGACTATTGCTAAATATCTGCCATTCAAGGAAGAAATGGGAAAAATTATTGATACTTAATATTCCTTCATCTGGTTAATTTTTTATTTTCAAACAGTTTATTATTTCAGGATCTTCATCTATTTACGTACAGAGGAATGAAGCACCGGTAAGATGACAGTTGTTCCAGTTTTTCTATGATCAAAGGAGTAAAAATAAGTTATCCATTAAGGGCAGGAGAGTAGAAGTTGGTGAATCCAACTGAGACACCAAGTTTGGTTTTATGAGAAGAAAATTAATTTTCTTAAGATATTCAGATGGTAGATCATCAGAAAACCATCATATAAATCATTAGATTGTGAAAATGTTTACTGGGATGATTATTATGAATATTTGCTGATTCTGAAGCTTAGTAAAAGGCTTCTTGATTTTAAGGTGTTGTTAAATTGGGCCCATTCTAATTATTTTGAGAGTACACCCTCCTGCCACTAGTTCCACAACTGAAAGCCAAAATTCTGTTCCTTAGTGACT
This sequence comes from Smutsia gigantea, assembly GCA_032199065.1. NCBI lineage: Eukaryota > Metazoa > Chordata > Mammalia > Pholidota > Manidae > Smutsia > Smutsia gigantea. The sequence continues at coordinate 58,265 of JAVSCE010015595.1, read as the reverse complement.
CATCAGACAATTACTAAGTCTCTGTTATTTGTGCTCTCTAAATCATCTACCCATTTACACTATCAGTCTATTCATTCCCTCTCCTGCCTAGATGTCTATTTCACCTTTACATTCTTTCCTCAAACACAAATCCCTTTTTCTCATCTTTACTCTCTTTCAATGACCTTGCTTCCTATCCTGAGCAACTCAAGCCATTGTAAGAGAATTTCAGACCCCCAGTATTACATCAACCTCAGGGAGCAGATGTGCACCAGTATATTATTTCCATTCTGACCACTATCATAGCTTACCTCGCTGTGATTACCATCAAAACCAGCATTCCTAACTGAATACCAGATTCTGTCCTTTTTTCCCACAGAAGTGCATCACTCCAATTCTTTCTCTACTAGACGTTTAAGTCAGTCTATAAACATCCACTTACTGTTTCTCAAAAGGAAACCATATCTTGACTTTATTTTCTCCTGCTACCAGCAGGCACAATTCTTTCCCCTTCCGAACCTGAACTCATTAAATAAATGATCTATACTCTGATTCCCTTCTATCCAGTTTCAACTAAACACATTCCAATAAGGCTTTTCCTTCCCTGTCACACCTCTCTTTCTCTTTGTGGTCACTGAAGACTTTCACACTAGTAACACAGAAGTCATTCCTCAATACGTGTCTGTCTTGACCCATGAACACCATTAAGCACACAGTTTGTCACTCTTCCTTCCAGTAGTTTCTTCACTTGGCTCCCAGGACACCTGGACTGGCTGGTTTTCCTCCTCTCTTTTGGTCTCTCCTCAATCTCATTTCCTAGTTCTCTCTGGCCTTTTAATGGTGGGGTGCCCAGAGCTCAATTCTTTGTCACCTGCTCTGCGTACTCCTTTGCTGATCTCACCCATTCTCATGGCTTTGACTGACATCTGTATGTGCACTGCCCTGAAATAAATACTTCCAGCGCAGATCTCTCTCCTGAGGCTGAGACGGGCACATCTAATCATTTCCACATACAGTTCTAAAAGGTCCAAACTCTACTCCTAATATTCCTCAAGCCTTCTCCATCTGTTGGGAAGGAACTCAGTTCAGAGTCGCAGGGAGGTCAGATAGAGTGACACACGAAATCAAAGAAAGCAAAGTAGGTTTTACTGCACCCATAACAGATAACAGAGGCAGGCTGTTGGCTGCGGGTGTTTGGCAGGGCAGAGATGTCCTTGATTGACAATCGGCCTTGGAGGCCTGATCTAATTGATGAAATGAAGACACGGGCTGTGCTCTGATGTTTTTCTGTAGCAGAGGAGTGTCTGTGCTTGGAGGCTTCTCATTGGGGAGTAGTTTGTCATCCAGGGAATGTCTGGACCTTCCAAGTCACTCCTGGTCCTTGAAACTTTAGCTGATTAACTCTGTGAGCCCCTTCTGGCTTTCTGGTTTTATCTGGTTAACTCTTTGAATCCCTTTTATAGGCTCCACTGGCCTTATTCTCCCTCTACACTGCTCATGTTTGCCTTTCTGCCTAATGTATCCACTGTCTTCCTCATATCAGCTGATCGGAATTCCATCCTTACAGATTCCCAGGCCAAAGCTGTAGAGTTATTCCTCATTCTTTCTTTCATAAACTTGAATTCAGTTCATTGGAAGGTCTGTTTGCCCTATCTTCAAGCTAACTCTGAATTTGACCTTTTTCATCTTTGTGCTGATAGCCCCTCATCCAACCTACCATCATCTTTCTTAATTGGGCTACTTGCTTCCACCCCGGCCTCTCTAACCTAGTCTCACTTGAGCCATCAGACTGTTTCCCTTTAAGACATAAATCTAAGTGTGTTGTCCTTTCACTCAAAATCCTCAAGGGGCTGTACATTTTCCACAGTGTAAGAACCACAGTCCTTCCCATGACCTGCCTGGCCCCCCTGCTCACTCTGCAGCTTCCTTTCCTAATATTGGTTATTTGGTTCCTGCCCTCCGGCCCCCTTACCCCCCTGCTTCCCTGGAACACCCCGGAACCCTCTGGCCTCGGGGCTCTGAAATGAGTGTTTTGTGACAACAAGGACTTTCCCCCAGACACCCTCATGGCTAGTCCCCCAGCTCTTCCCCACCTCTTCCCATGTGTCATTCCTATTTAATGTCACAAGCCTCCACTCCTCTCCCTGATTTATTTCCAGATCCTCCTCATTCTACTCATTATCCCACAGTACTCAATCACTTCCAAAATTCTGTACAGTTTACCTATTCATGTGGTTAATTGTTTCCTTTGTCTTTGCTACTAGAATGTAAACTCCATGGGGGTGGGATCTTTGCTCACCGATATTTCCCAAGCATCTGGGATATTGTGACTGTGGAAACAACCCTGGTATTTATTTAAATTGGTATTTATTTAAATGAACTGTAGCCAAAGGATGAAATATGTGCTGCCTGTATTAATTAAAAATTCTTATTCTTTTAGATTTATTGTTGCACTTGCGTGCTCAGTTTTGCAAGCGCACTAGCTGGGATTATTCTTCTTTCAGAGAATTTAGTATTTAATGGTGAGGCATTGGAGAATTGCCCTTTTTCAGAATCCCCAGACTTATGCCTCTACATGGGAACCTCCAACAAGGTATGTCTTTTAAATTATATTTAATTTTACAGTTTCTCAAACAATCCAAAATGTACAGAAAAAAATAATATATCAGGTACCATGGTACCTGGATGTGAATCTTGGCTTTGCCATTTACCAGCTCTGGCATGAAGGGCAAATTAGATAACCTCTCTGGGTTGCAACTTTCTCATCTTTGTAATGAGGATGGTGGAGTACCAAGCTCACAGGGGTGGTGTAAGGATTAAATAAATAATATTTGATAAACAAAACAGTGCACATTGTGTTACATTATTATTAATATAATTACTATCACTTCCACCATTAAACACCCCAGAGAGATGAAAATTTTTTAAAAGTTTATTTCACAGATAGCATAAGAAAACTAACAAGGGAGATTTATAATTTTCTCTGTGGTCTGGGATTTTCAAATAAGGACTCATTGAAGTTTGAATGGTTTGACTTTTGAATTTATTTGAGTGTGTGATTTTCAAAAGGAAGTTCTTCAATAACCTTTCCAAATTATTTTAGTTGTTTGTGTTTAGATGCCTCTTCTGAGGTCCATTTAGTAATTAATATTTTCCTTCAAACTTGTCCACTTTCTCCATGATGATTTATGAGCTGTTCGTACTGACTCACTCCTAATCCTTCTGTTTGCTGACTACTCATCGAAGCTGGTGTCCTCATTTTCTTTATTATATTTTTAATTACCTAAGTTTATATTTAAATGGGTCTGATTTTTCCCTCCAGAGCAATTTTGTATTTTCCTCTTCTAGGTGCCTCAGTAATAATAGAAGGAACACCGGTCTAGTAAAATTGTGTTTAATATCTCTGTTTAGTCTTTTCACTTCCAGGGATAATGTAAATGCCCAAACTTCTAAGGAATTATGTTAATGAAATTATGGAGAGGTCATTTTTGTCCATTTTCCTGAACTTCCTACTCATCTCCTTAGTTTACTGTCACTCAAATTAGTATATGATAGTGTTAGGATCAGAATTTGCTTCTACAGCTTCTTCCCCCAATGATTACTTACATGAGCTGATAGAGAAAAACAGTATGTCATTTTCTCCAGGCACAGTATTCCCATGTATTTAGACTGACATTGTGTGTGTTATGGAGTGCAGGTGTATATTTGTGTCTTCAACCTAATTTATGGCTCGCTTTGCTCTGATTTATGGAAGGGAGATGTTATTTGGTTTCCTGATGACATTTTTTTCCTGTGAAAGTTTGTACTGGGTTTGATATGGAGCATCTTATCCCTTAGGGTCTGTTGTCTCTAATGCTGGTCTTTACCTTGCTGGAATTGTGCATAACCTTCTCTACCAAAGTCTGGTTGTGGTGTTAAGATGCATAGAATCCAAAATAGGTGAGTTTGTTTAAATGAGTAGCAATTCACATCGTCTCAACTTCCCTCTAGGGTTTGAGCCTCGGACTCTTAGAACTGGAAAGGAACTTTTCTATGGTAATCTGGAGTTTGAGATGGCATGAATGTGAAAGATAAAATAAGGCTGGAAAAGAATTCTGAAAATACAAGAGGAAACAGTGTATTTAATATCTAAGACCATACCTTTTTATCCAGATAGAATGAAGTATAATTATTTTCTTGTAATTTGTCACTTTTTAATTATGTACTCAGGAAAAATCATGAATTCTTTCTAGATTTTAGGCAACTTAATTACAAGTTGATAACATTTTCTTTCTTTTCTGATGTTTGCTGTGAGGACTATGTATATAACACTTCAGCACAGTAAGAATCTGAATGAATATAATTGGCAATGTTCTTGATGAAAATAGAAAGGGATGGAAGGAGAGGAAGGCAGTGATCCTAATCTTGGCAATTGAGGTTCTTTTATTTTCCAGGCAATTCCTCACCTCCCAGTCTTGTGGAATCAAGAATGCCTCTGGATGAAAGAAAATCTGAAAGCAAGGAAATTCAACCTCAAAGCTCCAATGAGTGACAGAGTCATCACAAACTCAGGAGAATATGAGCCCTTGAAATGCAATTCTGGCACTGATGATGGGAAATTTGGACACTCGACTCAATTTTTTGACTTCTAAATATGTATCCCATTAGTGTGTCCTGGATATGGAATGAAAAACATGCTTCTTAAGGCATTATTAATTTTGTAACTTCTATGCTCACACTCCCAAGTGGTCCCCAGAAATCAACTCTCATTCTTCCTCCCCATCTACTCCACTGCTTTATAAGATTTAAAAGAGGGCAGGTAGAACATTCCCTATCTCATGTATTCTCTCTAAAATAACAACTTCTGAGCACCCAACAAGAAATAAAAATGGGTCATATTTTTTTCATTACAGAAAAATACTATTTGACTTATGCTGACATTTGTATTGTAAAAGCTGTCAAATAAAAATTCATCATAAGCAACATAAATTTTCACTGCATTTGAGGTAAGAGGGTAAAGCCTCAGAGGTCTTATTTCAATCAGATGCTGAGATTCACACATACCCTATATAATGTTGTAATGATATATAATGATGGTGTAGATTAGGGACTTTAGAGCAAAATCAACATTTGTTCATCAAAGGTTGATGAAAAGTAGAAGAGAAAAGTGAAGAATAAGGGTTTGAGAATCTCACAGATACGAATTCAAATTCTAGTACTGTCTCTTACTACCTGTGTGCATTTGAGCAAGTTAGGTAACCTGTCTGACCTGTTTTTGCTCATTTGTAGAACAAGTGTAATAATGCCAGCCTCCTCCTCAGGTGTCATGAGGGGTAAGTAGAGGCACAGCGAATGTGAGAGGCACCCCCCTGCTCCCTGATGCTGTCGCTGCTGGTCCTGCTGCGGCAGGTGAGGCTGAGGTGGGACGTGTCCTGCGTGCAGGGAGGATGGCGGCCCCTCCCGCCTGCACGGTGGCTCCTTCTACACCCTCCTGTGACATCAGTGGCCATCTTTTTATGGTGGTAATTTGATATAAAAGCTCCTCTGACACATCTGGTTTGATTTCCCATCTGCTGCTGAAATTCTTATATTTTTGATTTATAAGTTAATTTCCCTTTTGATACTACACTGAGTCCCCCACAACGTCCGTAAGTTCATTTCCATAAGGCTCTTAGGTCCTTGTTGGCTGTATGAGCAAAGATTCATCCACACTCTTCTCTACATATTCTTGCCTCTCTTCTTCTTCAGGACACACAAACTCACACACACATTTGCACACACATTTTATTTGTTTGTTTGTTAATCCATTCAGAAATCATTTAGGGAGTGCCTCCTCTCTGCCATGTGCTGCGCCAGGATTTGGCATATGACAGAGAATGTTGCATCCTTATCATGTTGCTCCTGGCAGGAGATATAGACCCACTGCAAACCTGTAAGTATGACATGGAATAATAAGGACTATAATGGGAAGAGCATAGGAATCTCTGGAAGCATAGGAAGGGTTCCTAACCCATTCAGAGGGAGTCATTGACATCCTTGGTTTTATAACTTTTTTAGAAGATTTTTCTTCTATTCTGAGGTCTTAGGGATGCCTGGGGGTTAGCGTGATGAAGAAGCAAAGAAAGAAGGGGATACATGCAAGTTTCTAACTGGGGGGTTTGGGGAATGTTCAGGGAACTAGCTACATAGTTTACTGTGCCTAACTTTCATGTGTGAGGGGCAGATGACAAGGTATATATTTGAAGAGAAAAGAAGTGTATATACATCCAGGAGATTATAAAACAGAATAACTATGTGAGTCTTAAGAAGCAATAGAAAATTCATGCAGTGACGTTGGACTGACTTATATTGACTTGTGAGAGATTATTTTAAATTTTCATGGAACACAGGTCAGCATGTTATTGGTAGCTTGAAATTGGCTATGGTGGCTTGCCTCAGAGATTGGCAAGAGCCACAGTCACATTCCCACCTCATCCCCTCCTTCCAACTGTGGAAACACAGTTGTTAAATATTTTCTAACATGTAACTGCATACACATAGCTAGGCTATGTACATATTTGAAATTTAGTAATACCATTATATTTGCAATGCAGAGTGTACTGGAAGGAGTAAATGTGGGGAGGAGGAGTTTGGTTAGCAGTAACATAGTAACATTTGTATTATCATCTTTCATTATTAAAATCTACTTTTTATAGAAATCAGGCTTTAGCCAAGTAGATGTTCCCAAGGACCTGGGCAGGACTCAGGTGCAGGAATTTCCATCTCTTGGTTAGCGGTACTTGAGCCCCAGGGATGTCCTCAGGTCTGGGCAGGATGTTTTCCAGCTCCTCGCTGGGCCTGCAGTTTCTCTAAGAATTAAACTCAAAATATCTCCATTAGTTTTCTTGTTTCTGCCTTTTCTACAGAAACCTTCCTTTCTCCTCTGGGGAGTAAAGTAGCTAAAATAGCATGACTCTACCTCTTCTGGCAGAGTCTGAGACTTAGGAGAGGTGGCGGGTGGGAGCTCTCCTTGCTGGTCTCCTGACACCGTGTCACTTTTCCTTTATTATTTTTCACAGACTCTTGGATATTTACATTACTCTTTGGGTTATGACTGACTTTTTTGTTGCTAAAATTATTCTAGCTTTATTCATTGGGAACTGAGTTGGCTCATGTATAGAAAAAAAATGGGAAGCGATTCACAGGAATATGAAAGACTAAATGTTGGATAAAAAAATGCTTGATGGACCACAAAGAAATAATGGGACCCAGAGAGGAATTTATTTTATTTTTATTTTGTTATTATTAATGTACAGTTACATGAGCCATGTTATGATTACTAGACTCCCCCTATTATCAAGTCCCCCCCACATACCCCATTACAGTCACTGTCCATCAGCACAGTAAGATGCTATAGAATCACTACTTGTCTTCTCTGTGTTATACTGCCTTCCCCATATCCCCCACCCCACTCCCACCCCCACTACATTATGTCTGCTAATCGTAATACCACTTTTTCCCCCTTCTCCCTCCCTTCCCACCCATCTTCCCCAGTTCCTTTCCCTTTGGTAACTATTAGTCTGTTCTTGGGTTCTGTGAGTCTGCTGCTGTTTTGTTCCTTCAGTTTTTTCTTTGTTCTTATACTCCACAGATGAGTGAAATCATTTCATACTTGTCTTTCTCTGCCTGGCTTATTTCACTGAGCATAATACCCTCTAGCTCCATCCATGTTGTTGCAAATGGTAGGATTTGTTTTCTTCTTATGGCTGAATAATATTCCATTGTGTATATGTACCCACCTTCTTTATCCATTCATCTACTGATGGACACTTAGGTTGCTTCCATTTCTTGGCTATTGTAAATAGTGCTGTGATAAATACAGGGGTGCATAAGTCTTTTTGAATCTGAGAGGTTGTATTCTTAGGGTAAATTCCTAGCAGTGGAATTCCTGGGTCAAATGGTATTTCTATTTTGAGTTTCTTGAGGAACCTCCATACTGCTTTCCACAATGGTTGAACTACTTTGCATTCCCACCAGCAGTGCAGGAGGGTTCCCCTTTCTCCACACCCTTGCCAGCATTTGTTATTGTTTGTCTTTTGGATACTGGTGTGAGGTGCCAAAGAGGAATTTTAACGGACTTTGCCACAACCCTCCCTATCTACCTCTTTTAGTTTACATTATAATACAGCTCTCTAGTGATAGCTCTCCTCTTGGAGCAGGTCCTCTATCTAAATAATTTTTATTCAGTTAGAGGGGAAGGAGGGCAAAGTTTTAGTCTGAGTCTTTTGGGCCTTGATTGTTTCCAGTTCACATGTCACAATGGCACATCTTGGTGCAGCCTGCCCTCAGCTCTTTATAAGCAAGGCATCTTAAAAGAAGGCTGTTCTTGGGTGGCCTCAAGAAAAGGAGATCTCCGTGCTGTCCCATCTTCTTATATAGAGGAGCCTTAACTGGATTCACTTGCATACACTTTCCAGTTGGTCTCAGCACTACATCACTATCTCAGGGCTGTTCCTGTGTTACCGAAAACTGGTCCTTGTCACCAAAGTCAAATCACAAAACACAATGACAAAGTTTTGAGGAAAGGAAAGGAATAGTTTATTGATTTGACAGCAAATGAGGGAATGTCAGGTTCATGCCTTAAAGGGCCATTGCCCTATCCTGCACCCCCATGCACAAGCAGTTAGGGCTTTTAAAGGGGACATTGTTGAGAGAGGCTGTGGTGGTCACAGACACATAAAGTAGCAGATTGTGAGGATCTAAGCAGACATTCTTTTTTTTTTAATATAATTTATTTTATTATCATTAATCTACAATTACATGTGCAATATTATGGTTATTAAACTACCCCTTCATCCGGTCCCCCCCACCAACCCCATTACAGTCACTGTCCATCAGCGTAGTGAGATGCTATAGAATCACTGCTTGTCTTCTCTGAGTTGTACTGCCCTCCCCGTGCCCCCCCAACATTATATCCTAAGCAGACATTCTTGCATGGATTCAATTGCTTTTTGTTTCTTTTATTGGTTCCTCCTCAGTGCTCTGGGACAGGATGGCTTGGGTTCTGCAAAATCAGCTTTCTGCTTTATCTCTGACCCTGGACTCAGAAAATTGCCACCCAATTTTGTTGTCTTACAGTTATACTAAATAATATCACTTCAGGCAGGATGTGGATTCAAAGCAGTGACTTCAAAACTTGCAAAGTTATAAGCTACTAAGCCATGAATCAAACACATTCCATATGTTCCAAAGAGCTTAAATGGTTAACTCATTATTTTTCTAAACTAGAATTTATACATATATTAATATATATAAATATACTGTCTCAGGACAGCATAAATGTACAAAGTATGTGTGCCCATCAGTGTGAGCATGAGTGCAGGGGTAACACCAACAATGCAACAATTGTATTTAATTACTGTAATCCAGATAAGCACTTCTTGACAAATCCATCACTTTTCAAATAGTCTCATGGGTCTCTGTGAATGAATAGCTAGAATATTGACTTAGTTAAAAAAAATTTTTTTTTCCTTCAGGAAATTAGTAAGTTGAATATTGACCTTGATTATTCATTATGGTATTTTAGCACCAAAAGCTAGCCAGTCTCCTTGAAAACATTTTGCCTTGTAATTGGGGAATATCGCAATACAACTAGAAGAAATTTCTATGAATCTTCTCTTGAAAGCAATTTCTCATAATCACTGTCTCCCTGAAGACTTAAAGAGGCTTTTCATCTTATATATTTATTTTGAATGCATGTAGAGGTCTTGATTGCTAAGACCTCTACGTGCATTCTATCATATATCTTTACATGCACTATATTCTAAAGTGGGTGCTATGATCTTAATTACAAATGAGATAACTGAAGTCTTACATTTAACTTCCTTTCAAAGCTTTTTCTTTCTTCGGCTGTAAATCTACAACTATGCTGAAAGGAACTGTTCAGCCCACTTCCTCCTAGTTCTTCCTCTTGAGGTAGAGCAAGGACATGAGACAAGCATCATGATTAATTTTTCCTGTCTGTGAAAAAAAATGCTGAGATATAAATAGTATAGTAAGAACAGGAAACTCCATCTTCAGGCTAAGATTCAATTTTAAAAACCAGGGAATAAGGAGGTAAGATTCTTGACATATTTTATGATAATCATCCAATAACCTTTCCTATCTATGGCAGGACAAGTAGTCCTAAATGGTAAGTCCCCACTGTTTGTTCTTCTCTACTATCTTAGAGAAGAACAGGTTCAAGAAATTCCTTGTGTTAAGTTTATCTTACAGAATATCTAGAGGACAGACTATGGATGGTGAAACAATGTCTGTCACCAGAGATAGACATCATGAGACAACAAGTCAAGCCTGTCCTCCCTGGCCTTTACCCCATCCTTGAAATCCTTAAAAGACAGAATCCTACGCCTTTAAGCACATTTCCTCTCTGAGGTTGCCAACACTCCCTTTCTTTGACTGTGTACTTTGCCTTAAATAAAGACTTCTTGCTGCTCAACTTACTATGTGTTGTCTCTGCCCTCTTCCAAGCCTGTTGGGAGATTAATAAGAAACCTCCCAGTGGAAAATGTCTTTGTTACTTTGCTATTTCATTCAATTTTCTAGACTTAAGCACAAGTCTTCACTCTCTATGTCCTATTTCAGACAAGTAGGGAGGGGCTACTGAGATCTCTGATTTGGGCTTGCAAGTTCCCGCCACCTGGGTGACCTGGACAGGACTGCAGCTGTCTGATCCTGCTCTTTAGTAGCCTGCCCCCTTTCTTTGCTTTGGAAAGTTCTCAGAACGTAATCTCACTCCATCCAGTGCTCTGCGGCTCCCCCAAATCCTTCCGTGGTAAGGGCTTAGTTCCCATGCTGTGCAGACTCAAGTGGACACTGGATGACAGGTGACCCTGGCTTCAGGAGTTGGCAAGGGATCTGCCCTATGCCGAACAGGAGTTCAGTGAACTTCCCTTTTCTCCTCTGCTCCTTCTTGGTCTCTACTGTCTGCATGGCTGCTGCCATTCACTTCTGCTCTCACTTTAATGAATTCCTTCCTGACCTATGTTTGTCAGACTTGTTTGAGTCTCAGTAAGAATCAAGAACCCTTCCCTGTCCAGGTTGAGATTTCACCTAGTGCACAGGGAGAGACCTACCCAGACGCAGCTGCCTGACAACACTCTCTGTCCTTTCTTCCTGAGTATTCCATCTGTGATGGCTCTGGCTAAAGGAGGCAGGGAGGGTCTTACTTTTACCATCATCCTTTTAACAATATCCTCCTGACTCTGGTTTAGTCTCTGTCATCAGTCCCTGGGCACGTCTGGTCCAGGCTCAGGTTGCAGCCCTAGGAACAGAGCTCCTGCACATGACCTCTTCCTGGCTGCTAGGCCCTGGCTCATTCTATATTCACACCCCAGAGCCCACAGTCTCCCCTCCCCAAGGTGTTCTTGGGTCCGGGTATCTGACCCTTTTTCTATTTCTGTGACCAAGTCCCACCTCTACTATCTGACTATCTTCTTACTATGCAAATAACTGTCCACCACCATCCCACAACCACTTCCCACCCCTCTACTCATATGTCTTGCTCTAAAAATGTGTTAAGCAATATCTCAGAGGCAGATGCCTCTCCCTCCTGATACCACTCTCCTAATCAGCACTCAGCCTTCTGGAAGCCGGGGTAGGCCTGAGGCCTCAGAGTCCCGTGTGGTTATCATACTGTCCAGCTGCCAGGACAGCATATTCGCTGACTCATGTTAATGTGTTGCATTGGGCAAAGATACTGTGAGCCTGAGTTAGAAGAGGCTGCCATTTCTTGAAGACACTGATGGTCATTACTGGTTCTCTCACTCACAACAAGGGGGCTTGAGAGGAAAGAAGTCTTCAAGGCCTGAAGCCTCTAAGGTAAACCCCATAGATTCCTTCTGCACAGAAAGCTCCCTTAATTGTCTGTCATAGGTGCCTCCCTGTGGGCCACTGAGGATGTGTGCAGTGTTCTGCCTGGTTGCTATGCAGGGATATGGAACACATATACACACACATACACACACACACCTTAGATACATTGATTCAAGCATCTTTCTCCAAATTTGGCTGCCAGGCCTGGTAAAGAGGGATAGTGTGGACATCCCTGCGGTATGGGGTTGGGCGAGTGAGTTCTACATGAGCTCAGAGGGACAGTAAGGATATCCTGGAGCCAGATTACCAGGTTCTGATCCCTACTCCTCAAATTGTCTGTGTGGCCTTGGGCAAATTACTTAACTCCTCTGATGCTCTTCTTCCTCCTATGTCATATGGAAAGGATATAGCAGTAGTACCTACTTATATGGGTCCTGTGGGAGCTAAAGTGGTTAACCTGAGTAAAACACTAGAATGATGCCTGATACACACCAAAAGCTAGATAGGTGAACTTAATCGGTGGGTTCTTAGGAAATCTATGTTTGTACATTAAAAAAAAGCTAAGTTGACCAAATTATAGAACATATTTTATTTTACCTGAAAGCTGAAAATTCTCCCTAATGGCTATGGTGTTTTGAAAAAGCTAAATAATGTAGTTAGAATAGATGTCTTCCTGCCATAACTGCTCTGGTGTTTCTAATATGTGAAATTCCAATCTTTGCAAACACATTTACCATTGTCATCTGTAAAGCATGGCTACATCAGGCTGGACTAAAAGTTCAATAAAAGTTATTTATTAGGTGTGTATTCACCGAGAGCCCCACATATGACAGACACTGTGCCAGGGACTGGTGTTAGTACAATGAGAGACAGTGAGGTGCAGATAAGCACCCAGTCTGTTGAGGCTCAGACTGGTAAGTGATAGGAGAGGGTAAGTGGAGGGCGACCTGAGAGCAACTAAGGGGGCTTCACTGGGATTTGCAGGGACTGAACAAGGCTTCTTCATGGAAGGGTGACATGTGGGCTGAGATCCAGTCCGGAAGAGAAGCAGAAATTATCTGGGTGGAGCTTGAGGGGAAATGGGTTTCAGGAAAGAATAGTACTGGGAAGGGCTCAAGACTCTTGAGAGCTTGACTCTTGGGAGGATTCAGAGAAATAAAACAAGGCTGGATTGAGCTCTGAGAGAGGAAAGGGTGAGGAATGAAGCTGAGGAGGCAGGCAAGTAACTACTGATCATGAAGGAGCAATGTTCCCACGTTACATGCATCTTAGCATATTAGATGTTTTATCTAAAATATAGACATAGTTCCCAATGGATGAATTTTAAGCCTGGGCTTTGCAAGGTGATGCTCAACATGGAAAACTGGATTTAAAGGAGATTATTCTACTTTTGACTTCTTGTAATTGTGCGTGTTCATCAGAATTCCATTAGGCATTCATGAAAATAGTTTGTTGTAAATTTTTTTGTTTCCTCATTCTTAGTATTGAGAATGGGATGTAAAATATCCTATTAATTTCCCATTTATCAATGTTTGAATGATGCATGTACCTTAATGTTAGCTTAAAAATCAATATTGACTGTGAAAATGAACTGTGAATCGTCACTGACATGGCGTCAGCAGGCCAGCAGGGGGAGCTCTCAGACTCTAAAACTCTTGTCTATTGCCGCCCAGAGGGAAGGACTGCACCTTGCAGGACAGTAACTGCTTCACCTACTGCTTTCTCACCAGCAAGAGGAGGAAGAATCTCCTCCTCCAGGGCACTGGCCCAGCCAATGACAGAATCTCAGCTCAGACAGTGAGCATCCACGGTACTTGGAACTCCCAGTTTCCTCCAACGGATTATTTTTTATAAAGAACCCTGTCAGCACCGCCCTTTGTCTTATAAAAGAGTGTTTCTCTGCTTTGCTCCTTGGCCATGCCTGTTGTTTCCCACAGCATGTTTGTCCCAAATTGCAATTTTCTACTATTATGAATAAACCCATTTTTGCTGATAAATTAACTGACAGTTTTATTTTTAAGATCAACATTAGGGAACTTTCATTAGGAATGAAATAGCAGTTGCCAATGTGGTAAAGTTAGAATGTGTTCTTCCCTTCACCTTCTTAGTGTTTTACTGATTAAATACGTGTGATATATACCCCCTACAATATAGAACTGGAAATACAAACATTGTCTTCAAAGGAAGTGGCATGGATTTCTTTTGCCAAAAATGAGTAAAGTTATTTTAAATGGGTCTGTCATATCATTTCCAACAGAAAGTAGGAATTAATATAATATTCTAAACTCAAAGTAGTCTTGGCAGAATTCAGCAGTATTTTAATGAGCTTATGGTTAATCTCATACCATCCACCTCAACAGCTGAAAAAGCATGTAACACATTTTGTAATCATTTTCTCTCTGCACACCAGGGAGCTTTATTGTTCAAGGGTAAACATACTGTGTATATTGTAGTGATACATACCTTTTAGCTGTAATGATTGAGGTGGTTGTTTGGCGACTCTTACATACAATACTCCAATTCCTCTTTGACACAAGGTAGAGTAAAGTGAACATATACCAACTGTTTATCAGGTTAGGGACTTCATATATTATCAAAGTTGCCCCTTGCAATATTCATATGAAATTAAAATGATTTACAGAAGTGAAAACTGAGGTTGTCATTACTGGATCATAAGCTAGTATTTGGCCAAATTTGAATTTTAACTTGGCTATTCTATAGTGCTTAAACTATTTTCACTGTGCTATATTGTTACCCAGAAAGACATCTTCCATACAACACTATATAGTATAATGGCTACAAAATGTTAGACCTTATAATACAATGTCTCTAATAGAATCTGAACTCACTTCTTAGCTGTTTAAATTGGGTAAGTTCTTCAACCTCTCTATGTCTCAGGTTTCTCATCTTTAGAATGGGTATGATAATATTGCTACATAGATTAGTTGGGAGGATCAATGTGTTTACTGTTCGAATAGGTTTAGTCTTTACTGTTCCAGAGTGAAGTGAAGCCCCCAGGCCTACTACAGTGATCCGAAGATGTCTGCTACTCCAGGACAAAATGGAATTAAACAGTGTTAAATCTCTCATTATTCTGCCCAGGCCCTTGTGGAGAGTGATTGTGATGTATGGGCAGGATAGAGCCCTTCTGTTGGACTGAAGAAATATTATTAGCTGATGGTAAAAGGGAAAACATCCAGGTTTTGTATTTCTCTTCTATGACTGTCATTAACAACACCAAATGACCTACGTAACTCTTGGGTTACAGGAGAAACTCCTAGTCTTTGGGGTAAGTCAACCCTGGTGAAATATTTGGCTCAAGATGGGAGAAAATGTCATGTAGAAACCTTGTTTATGACCATAAGGAGGAATTTCTGAGTCACTCATCACTGATTCTGTAACATAGCTTTCTTAAAAAAAGACTGGGGCATCTTATAGACCCATTGGTAGAAATGCAGAGGCATAATCTCATGGTAGAAAACATCCTATCATGTAACACTGGAGAATGGACTCCAATCTGACCATGCACCTCAAGAGGCTGAGCTCTAGGAACTCATATTCTGCATTTTTAATTAAGAAATTGGGTCGAGGGAAGGCTGAGTGGAATGCTGGTCACTGCCTGCCTGCCTCCATCATACTATGGCCCCAAAGCATGTGGGAGATAGTTTGACTCAGTCTGTGTTATCAGCCAGCTCTCCCTTCCACTTCTGCCACTTCTGAAGGGAGTTGGTGAGAATGGATAGAAGTCAGGGGCAGATGAAGATGTGGGGTGGCCTCTGGAATTGGTTGAAACAGCCTGAAACAAAACCTGCAGGGTTAGCTCTTGTACCATATATTTAGGCTTAAATATTCCACCTTTTCAAGCACTGAGCTCCTTCCTGAGAAAGTAAAAGTGGTCTTTTTCTCAACATCCACTAGTTTGTGACCATGACCATTGTGCTTTTTGTTTCCCCTTCTCACAAGCCATCGAGATCCTGAGTGGAGCAATAATTCTGGTTCTGGGTGTTTTTCTGGGTTCCCTACAAGGCCTATTTAATTTCTTCGGGGACTTCTCTCTCTTTACTTTCTACTCAGGCTATCCACTATGGGTCCCTGTGTCTGTGAGTATTCCAGTTCCCCTGAACATAGAGCATTTCTTGATTACCACTGCTGAAAAAGTGCCTGATCATTAAAGTGTTGGTCTTAGGATATTTCAAGGTTGAATACTGCACATTTGAGTTATAATCCTTGACACAAACAGGTTTTAAAAACAAAAGGCCATTCTTTCTGATTAAAACAAGTCACATTTTCTGAGTATAAGTCTCAAACACTACTTAATAATCGTGTATTAAATTTATTCATACAAAGAAAATTGAATGAACAATGACTATTGGTGAATTTCCCTGTGGTACCACCAAGGGAGACTTGGTTTGTAAAATGACTTACAGAAGGGAGATAAGAGAGTTGCCTGTTAATTACTGTCTGAAAATCAGAAGAACAATTTTCCCTATTTGGGGTGAAATGTAATCTATAAAAGTGGGATTTGGATCTGGGTGATTCTTAAAATTTATTTCTTGTGCTTTGCCACTTCATTATAACTTAGCTGAAGGTAAATTTTGTAAAAAGTGGTTAATAGGAATAATTCGTTGATCAGTCACTTTTTGGTTGTTTATTCTGGTATTAGCTAGACCTTTGAGAATCTACACATGTTGAGTCTTGGACAGAACATGAAAACAAAATTGCTATCCTGAAATCTAAGATGAAAAAATTTAGTTGAAAATAGAGAATAGAACATATAATTTTCAAATGAAGAAGAAAGAAATTTGTAATGTTTTTTCCTCTAATTTATTCATGCTTTTCTTTTTCCAAAGTGACTGACCTTCAGATCTCCTTTAAAGAGAAATTGCTCTTAATTTGGCCCAAATATGATTTCATATTCTGACCAAAGACTGTATTCTGTTTCTGGATACTGTCCAAAACATGTTATTTGGCTTTAACATTTCTGAAAGCTTCAGGGAGTTAGTATCACCAATTTGAGGAAATAATTCGATTTTGAATTTTTCTAGAAAACTGGTGTACATATTAACTCTGCATGATGAATCCTGACTACTTAAATAGAAAATATCCATATGGTAGAAAATAAAATAGTGAAGTGTTTCAATTTTTCAATTAGTAAAGTTTTCTTTTCTCAGAATGTGAGGTCATTTTGTCCAAAGAAGAGCCATGGTCATGGAGCCAGAGGTTACTATCCACACACTAAGATTCAAGTCTGACCATTGGATTCCCATTGATGGAAGCTTCTCTCTGGCTCTGCATCACCTACTGAGCAAGGTCTAAGGTCCAGCACATGGCCCAAAGCCTTCACGTCTGGCCTTACCTCCAAGGATACCCTCACCTCCCCCCTTCCCTCTGTATGCACGCCCTGCTGTATGCTGACTGGGAGATTCCCTCTATTTGTCCGATCTTTCTCTGACTAATCCTTACTAACTGTGTGACTTGGGAATGGTATCTGAACTCTTGTCTTTCAGTTTCTTCACTGAAATGGTAGAAATAATATGGAGACCTCCTCTTTGGGTCACTACAAAATAAAATGGAATAATGTATATAAAAACTTTAATTATTGTTAATAATTGGGGTGATTTCTGTATGTTGAACACATATCTTAAGCCCTTTTTATATATTATTTCATTTTATCCCTATATAGCTATAAAGCAAATGATATTAACATAGGGATATGCACGTCTCTATTTTACAGTAAAAGAAACTGAAGCAAAGAGGGTTTGATAATCTGTCTAAGGGAACTGAATCAATATGAGCTGAAGATGGGGTCAGAACACAGAGCATATGCTTTCAACCATGAAGTGAACTCTGGAGTTTCTTGGGATAACCTCTTGGTTATTAGAAATAGAATTCAAAGCCTGTTCCTTCATGTGCAGCCAGAATTCAATGATTGAATTTTATGTAGCAAGCCTTTGCTCTCCATGATTTTGGTAACATTTCCCTCAAATCATAGGCATAGTCTTGATAAATGATATTGAGCTTTGTGATTTAAAAAACAGAATGAAATTTTGGGAAAACTGTGAACAGAATGAGAACATAGTATAGCAAAATAATTATTTGAACAGTAGTGAAAGTATCAATATAGATACTTAGATTTGTAAAGGTTCTTTTAGAACATCTAGTCCAATAAGTCAAACCCTTACCTGAATCTTGGGTAAGGATGTGATAATGATATTACATATATATGTGTATGTTAATAATTATTATTTACATTTAATGTCAATATAAGCATAAGGACAGCTATAGTACATTAAATAGATGTAATTATTATGTGTTTTAAAGTATGCACACTCCCATAAGCCTGTAAAATCTGTACAAAATGAAAATATTATAAATTTACTCAAAATTTAAACTAATTGAAATTTTATTCATATAAAATGATGAGGAACATTAAGTGTAGTTTTATGTTCTAGGATGTGAAATATAAAAAGAGGTTTTGTATGACTATTGCTAGAGACCTAGTAATTAAGGGAGGATTAATAAAAAAATGGTTGAAACTTAATATTCCTTTATCTGCTTCATTTTCTATTTTCAAACAGTTCATGATTTCAGGATCCTTATCTGTTGCAGCTGGGAGAAAGCCCACAAAAAAGTTGGTAAGGTGGCCATCATTCCTGATCGTAGAAGTAAAAGTGAACTATCCATTAATAGTAGCAGATTAGAGATTGGGGAATCCAACTGAGACACTGAGTCTCATTTTATAACAAGAAAATCAACTTTCTTTCCTTATAGCATTCAGTTGATCCTAAGAAAACCATATAGATTGTGAAAATGACTACTGGGATGGTGACTATGAATATTTTCTGAATCTAAAGCTGAAAAAAGACTTCTTGATGTTGTGTTGTTAAATGTGACCAATTTAATTATTTCAAGTGTACCCTCTCCTACCACTAGTTCCACAACTGAAAGCCAAAAACACTTTTCCTTTAATGATTCATTAAACAATTATTAAGTCTCTATAATTATGTGATCTCTAAATCATCTACCCATTTATACTATCAGTCTATGCACTCCCCTCACTCCCGTCCTCTGTGGATGGCTATTTCATCTTACATTCCATCCTCAAACACAGATCCCTTTTCTGTCATCTTTACCCTCTACTGATGTCCTTGCTTCCTATTCTGAAAAACTCAAGCCACTGGAAAAGGTAAATGTTCAGACCCCCACTATAACATGTATTTGATGGACCAGTTCTGTACTGACATGTATTTTTTCCATCCTAACTTCTTCTGTAGGTGACGTCTTTGTGGTTACCACCAAAACTAGCATCCCTAAAGAATACTAGATTCTGTTCCTTTTTCCCCACACAAATGCATCATTCCAATTCTCTTTCTACTACATCTTTCTAATTAGCCTATAAGCATCTAGTTAATCACTTTGAAAAGAAAACTGCCTTGACCTTATTTTCTCCTGCTAGCTACAGGCACAATTCATTTTTCCTTCTGTAGTGAAATTCCCTAAAGCAATGATCCGTACCCTGTCTCTGATTCCTATCTACCAGTTTCCTACTAACCCCATTCCATAAGGCTTTTTCTTCCCTATCACTCTCTGTATCTCTTTAAAGCTGAAGACTCCCACACTGGTAGCACAGAGATCAGCTCTCCATCCTCACCTTCCCTGACCCCCATGAGCAGCAGTTAGCACACGGGGGTCACTCCCTCCTCCTTCCAATAATTTCACTTGCTTCCCAGGACACCCGGATTGGCTTTTTCTCCTGACTTTTTGTTTTTCCTTCTCAATTTCCGTCCTTTTTCTCTCTGGACTTTTAATGTTGGGCTGCCCCAAACTCTATTTCTTCTCACCTGCTCTATGTACTCCTTTGATGATTTCACCATCCTCATGGCGGTGAATGACACCTGCATGTGCACAGCCCTGAAGTGAATACTTCCAGCCCAGATCTCTCTGCAGAGGATGAGACAGGCACATCTAAGAGCTTCCACTTAGAGCTCTAACAGGTCCAAAACTCTACTCCTAATCTTCTTCCTCAGGCCTTCATCCTCTGTCTTCCTCATGTCAGCTGATGGGAGCTCCATCCTTCCAGATTCCAAGACAAAGGCCTTAGAGTCATCCTTGATTTTTCTAAGACAAAATCTTGGATCCAGTTTGTCAGGAGATCCTGTTGGCCCTGCATTCAGGCTGACTCTGAGTCTGACCTTTCCTCATCTTTGTGCTGATGGCCCCTCACCCAACCCACCACCATCTTTCTTATTTGGGCTCCTTGCTTCCACCCCAGCCTCTCTAACCTAGTCTCATTGAGCCGTCGGAGTGTTCCCTTTAAGACATAAATCTAAGTGTGTTGTCCCTTTGCTCAAAATCCTCTAGTGGCTCTACATTCTCCCCAGAGTAAGGACCACAGTCCTTCCCATGACCTGCCAGGACCCCTGCTCACTCTGCAGCTTCATTCCTAATACCGGTCCCTGCCCTCCAGCCCCCTTAGCCCCCTGCTTCCCTGGGACACCCTGGAACCCTCTGGCCTCAGGGCTTTGAACTGAGTGTTTTGTGACAGCAAGGACTTCCCCCAGACACCCTCATGGTTAGTCCCCCAGCTCTTCCCCACCTCTCCCCATGTGTCATTCTTATTTAATGTCACAAGCCTCCACTCCTCTCCCTGATTTATTCCCAAATCCTCCTCACTCCACTCTTAATCACTTCCAAAATACCGTATAATTTACCTGTTGGTGTGCTGAGCTGTTTTCTTTGTCTTTGCTGTTAGAACCTAAAGCCCACGAGGGTGGGATCTTTGTTTAAGGATGTTTGCCCAGCATCTAGAATATTGTGAGTGTAGAAACAACCTTCATTTAGTGTTTATTAAAATGAATTGTAGCCAAAGATGAAGTATGTACTGCCTGTATTAATTTAAAATTCTTATTGTTTTTCAGGTGGAAAACAGTTTTGGTATGGACATCGCCAGCGTGACAATTGCACTAGTTGGGTTTGTTTTGATTTCAATAAATTTAGTACAGGACCACAAGGTATTGAAGATTTGCCAGTTTTTAGAATCAGCGGACTTCTGCCTTTACATGAGCACCTCAAGCAATGTATGTTTTTAGATTATGTTTAATTAGAAAATGTTTCAAACAATCCAAAACATACAGAAAAATAATATGTCAGGTATCATGGTGCCTGCATGTGAATCTTGATTTTGCCGGTTATTAGTTCCGGCATGAGGGGCAAATTAGATAACTTCTCTGGTTTCAACTTTCTCATCTTTGAAATGATGGTGGAGTACCAAGCTCACAGGGTTGGTGTAAAGATTAAATAAGTTATATTTATAAGCAATTAAAAGAGTGCAAATTGTGTTACATTATTACTAATATAACTACTACCACTACCGCTATTATACTTCCCAGAGAAATGAAATTTTTTAAAAATTTAATTTCCCATCTTTCACAATAAAACTAACAAAGGAGATTTATAATTTACTCTGTGGTCTGGGATTTTCAGATAAGGACTCATTGAAGTTGGAATGACTTCACTTTTGAATTTATTTGCGTGTGTGATTTTCAAAGGGAAGTTCCTCAGTAACCTTCCCAAATTATTTTTGTTGTAGTTGTTATTTGTGGTTAGGGATTCTCCCTCTTCTGAGGTCCACTTAGTAATATCTTCCCTCAAATATGTCTATTTTCTCCAGGATGATTTAAGAGCTGTTCTTACTGACTTACTCCTAATCCATCTGTTTGTTGACACTACTCATGGAAATTGTTCTCATTTTATTATATTTTTAACTGTCTAAGTCTGTATTTATATTGACCTGATTTTTCCCTGGTATTTTTTGGTATTTTCCTTCCAGAACAATTTTGTATTTGCTTCTTTTAGGTCCCTCACTGATAATGGAAGGATCACCAATCCACTGAATTTGCGTTTGATATCTCAGTTCAGTGTTTTCATTTCCACAGATAGTGTGAATTCCCAGACCTGTAATGATGTACTATTACTGAAGTGGTGGTGGGGGTCATTTTTGTGCTTTTTCCTGGACTGCTTACTCATCTCCTTAGTTTACTGTTACTCAGGTCAGTAGACATAGGGTTAGGTACAGCATTTTCTCCCGTGATTACTTCACATGGGTTGACAGAGAAATACAATGAACATTCTCTCCAGGGAAATTGTTTCCATGTTTTTAGATTGACAGTGTGTCTCTTACAGAGTGTTGGTGTGTATCTGTGTCTTAAACCTAAGTGAGGCTCGCTTTGCTCTGTTTTATAGAAAGGAGATGTAGTTTGGTTTCCTGATGACATTATTATCCTCTGAGTGTTTCCACTGGGTTTGATCCAATGCATCATATTCCACAGGGTCTTATGTCTCTAATGCTGATCCTTACCTTGCTGGAATTCTGCATAACCATCTCTACCTCAATCATGTGGTGCAAAGCAAACTTACGTAAATCCAGACAGGTGGGTTGTTTAAATGACTAATGATTCACATGGTCTATAACCTCTCCCTCTGGTTTAAGGTTGTCTCTGACTTGGCATTAGAAAGAAGCTTTAATGCCATTTGAGGTGTAGGGTTCCTGGAGTTAGACATGGTATGAGTGTGTGAGATGAAATGAAGCCTGGAAAAGAATTGTGGTCTGAAAATACTAGATGAAACAGTGTATTTAATATCTATGAGCATCAGGTTTTTTTAGCTACAGATAGAATCGAGTTTAATTATTTTCTTGTAATTTGTCATTTTCTAGCTGTGTACCCAGGAAAAATCATGAACACTTTCTAGATTTTAGGTAACCTATCTATAAAATGACATTTTCATTCTCTTCTGGTGCTTGCTGTGAGAATTATGTATATAATAATTTAGCAACGTAAGACTCACTGAATGACTATTATTGGTGATGATCTTAATGAAAATAGGAAGGGATGGAAGGTGAGGGAGGAAGTGATCCTAATCTTGAAGATTGATGTTTTATTTTCCAGGCAATTTTCTCATTTTCCAATCTTGTGGAATAAGAATGCTTCCTGATGAAACAAAATCTGAAAGCAAGGAAATTCAACCTCAGATCCACAACGAGTGAGAGCTTCATCCAAGAACTCAGGGACCATGGCCCAGGAAAATGTAATCCTGGCACCAGTCCTGAGAAATTTGGATGTTTGACTCATTCCTTTCTGTTCTACCTATGAATCCCATTAGTGCGTCCTGGATATGGAAGGACACCATGCTTTTTTCAGGCATGAGTGGTTTTGTAACATCTATGATCACACTCCAAAGTTGTTCCGAGAAATCAGTTCTTTTTCTTCTTGCCCATCTACTCCATTGATTTAGAAGGTTTAAAGAAGGCAGGTAGAACACTCCCTGTCTCATGTAAAATAATCTCATATTCTCTCTAAACTACAACTGCCAACCACCTTACAAGGAAAATGGGTCAGACCTTTGTTCATTACAGCAAAATTCTACTTGACTTTAGCTGCCATCAGCATTGCAAAAACTGTCAAATAAAAAATCATCCTCGTCAAGGTAAATTTTCACTATATTTGAGGTAAGGTCAAGGCTCAGAGATTTTTATTACAACCAGCTGCTGAGATTCACATATGCCCTAAATAATGATACATAATGATGGTATAGACTGGGGGTTTTAGAACAAGATCAACATGTATTCTTTGAAGGATGATGAGAAGTAGAGAGAAGTAATGAAGAAGGGCTTGGGACTCTCACAGATCTGGGTGTAAATTCTGATACTGTCACTTATTACCTGTGTAAATTTGAGCAAGTTAGGTAACCTCTCTGACCTGTTTTTGCTCATCTGTAAAATGGGTGTAATAATGCCAACCTCCTCCTCAGGTGTCATGAGAGTTAAATCAAGGTAAAGCAAATGTGAGGGGCACCCCCCCTGCCCACTGATGCCATCTCTGCTGGTCCTGCTGCGGCAGGTGAGGCTGAGGCGGGACATGTCCCGCATGCAGGGAGGATGGCGGCCCCTCCGCTTCCGCGGTGGCTCCTTCTACACCCTCCTGTGACGTCAGCAGCCATCTTTTCAAGGTGGTAATTTGATGTTAAAGCTCCTTCTGACACATCTGGATTTTGATTTACCCATCTACTGCTGAAGTTCTTATATTTCTGATTTACAACTTAATTTCCCTCTCTTGACACTACAGTTCATCCCCACAAGTTACTCTTAGCTGCTGGTTGACCATATGCAAAGATCCTTCCACACTCTTCTCTACTAATTCTTGCCTCTTCGTCAGGACGCACCCACACACGTTTTATTGTCTGTTAATACACTTAGAGAGGGCCCCCTCTGTGCCATGTGCTCTGCTGGGATATGACATATGATAGAGAATGATGTATAGTCTCTGCTCTCGAGTTGCTCCTAGTGGGAGATGTGGGAGACGTAGACCCACAGAAAACCTGTAATTAACATGGCGTAATAAGATCTATGATAGATAGAGCATAGGGATCTTGGGGAAACACATAGGAAGAGTTCGTGACACAAGTTAGATGGGATGTCAGTGACAATTTTTTAAAAGACTTTTCTTCTATACTGACATCTTAGAGATGCCTGGGAGTCAGCGTGATGAAGAGGAAAACAAAGAGGGAGACATTCTAATCTCTAACGTGGGGGTTGGGGTTATACAGGCAACAACCTAGAGAGTTTAGTGTGTCTAACTTTGATGTGTGAAGGGTGCAAGGCAAGATGTAAGTTTGGAGAGAGAATTGTTTACACCTAGGAGATTGTAAGAGACAACAACTCTGGGAGAGTTAACAAGCAGCTGAGAATTCATGCAGTTGATCTGATTTATACTGAGTTGTGAGAGCTGATTTCAAATTTTTATGGAAGGTAAGTCAACATACTGTGAGTAGCTTGAAATTGGCTATGGTGGGAGTATTTACACCTCAGAGATTGGCAAAAGCCACGAATCACATTCCCAGCCCTCACCAAAGCCAGTTGTTATATATTTACCAGCACACTGTTGTATAACTATGGACAGGCCATATACTTATTTAAAATTTAGGAATATGATTATAGTTGCAATGTGGAGTGTATTGGAAGGAGTCTGTGCAGAGAAGTTGGTTAGGAGTCTGATACAGTAAACCAAACAAGCACTGGATATATATAGACTTCAGTAGAGGAAAAGTATTTATAGTAATATTTGTATTATCAACTTCCATTAAGTTCTACTTTTATCCTGCTATTACTTTATAAATTAATTACTTCTTTGTATTTTTCAAAAGATATCTGTGAACAGATTTTAACTCAAACATACTGACAGCCTGTAGCAGACATGTGATTGCCTCCCCGGCATCCAATCTATCCTCAGATTGATGGCAACCTTGAGATTTTGGTGATGTTAACCTCACCCCATGATAGCTCTATATCCATCAGCACAGTTCCATTCATGATCGTGTTAGCCCATGAAATTACCCTGGGCCAGGGCTTGATTCAAGTGAGGAGCCCTCCTTATTAGGTTAGAGGGTTTGGGGTTTTTTTTTTGATAAATATGAAATATGACCTTCCCTTTGATCACATTTATGAATGGCGGTACAACTGGACTAGTAGATACTAGTGGCCATGACAAAAACCAACCTAAGTATTAAGCTGAAGGCAACATAAGAGAATTTCAGAAAATAGAAATCAAATTCTAATGTAACCACACCTGACGTTTAATCCACATCTGCAATCAGAATTCTCATGAACACATACATTTTGTTTTTATTGCTTAAACATTTTTTGCTTGAATATTTGTGGCTAATATCTTCTCCCATTCTGATGTGTTTTGGTTTATTTTGATACTTTTTTAAACTCTCTTATGCCTCCACCCCATACTGCTGTGGTAGTCTGTTTATTCAGTTTCACCATGATTTATGCATTTTGCATTGTGTGCAAGAAAAATTCCCTTAAATCAGGGCCACGGAGACATTATTATCCTTTTCTTATTGAAGTCGTAAAGTTTTAATTTTTATATTATGAGCTTTAATACGTCTGTCTACATTTTCCGTCCCTCCTGACAGCCTCCTCATTCCCCTCCTCCTCCTCTTGGGAAGCTGATGATTCTAGAACTTTTCTTTGACTCTCTCATGAACTTGAAATATCTTTCCATTTACTTGTGTCTTTGATTTATTTCATTAATGTCTCATAGTTTTAATATTCTCTTGAACTGTGTAATTTTTCCATTCAAGATCTTGCACATCTTCTGTTATATTTACATTTACAAATGAAGGCAATGTTCTTTCTTTTTTTAAAGGTGGTGCTCGTCAGTGACAGTTCTCAGACTATCCTTGTTTCCCATGGCATTGGCATTTTTGAAATGTGTTGTTCAGCTATGTTTTTAGAATATCTTCTCAGTTTGGGTCTGTCAATATTATCCCATTATTGTACAAGATTTTTGGGTTTGGGGGAAGAATTCCACGTAGCTGAAGTTCCCTTCTCATCATGTCACATCAGGATGCCCAGTCCACTGAGAAGTCAACATGACATCATTGGTAAAATTAACCATGATTACTTGGGTAAGGTGGGATCTATGAAGAGGTTCAGCATAAGTCTCCCCAAGATGTACCTCTTTAGCATGTGGACTCTTTTGAGTTGAAGTCAGTCAACATCCTGTAGGCTTTATCAGGCTTTGGGTCCCTTTTAGAGGTGGAACCATAATCTTAGGGGCATTCTCCCCTTCTGTTGCTTTGTTACATACTTTCCAGTCTCAGACCAGGTGAGCAGGTATCTGCACCTATGGACCAAATCTTAAAGTTTATATACAGATCTTAACTGGATTCAGTCACATATACCATCCAGGTGGTCTCAACAAAACATCACTGTGTGAAGGCTATATCCTTGGGGTAGCAGGGAAGGCAAGTGGAGCCCACATTTCAAGGACAGAGAGTAGGTGAGGAGCCTCTGATTGTTGAGGTCCAGTTCATAGTTCAACCAACCATTGTGTCTTTTTGATGACTTTCCCCAAGAGTCCCAGACCTTTACGCTATTCTCCTTGGTTCAGGTGTCATACTTACGTATCTCATTTATCTGACTTTGTATTCGGAATCTCACATGTTATGTGATTGCCTGTATGTACATAATTGTTTTTCTCCTATTAATCTGACTTACGTCATTTAATTATTTGATCAGCTAAAAGAACTAGGAAAGAAAGGGGAAAACTTTCCTAACCCCAACAATTAAGGTATCTATTCATTCTTTCATTCATTCATTCACTCAATAAATGTTGAGTTCCTACCATGCACTTGGTCATTGTGTTAAAAATTCAGAGACAAAATTGTAAGTTGTAGAATTATTTTGTCCCTCTTGCATTGAACAATAATTCATTAAGTCAATAGTGAAAATAAAGTACCAACCAAATAAGGTTATGTAAGTTATAACAATTTGACTCTACTTGATTAAATAGAATTTGAGTCACCTGTAAAACTATGTGCCAAAGGATGCATAGTCTTCCCCATATCTGATTTAGATAATAGTAAGACGACTTTGGACTTAGACTTTTGAGTTGATGCTGGGATGTTTCAGCTGTTGGGGTGGAATAGGTGTATTCTGCATGTGGAAAGGACAGAAACAATAGGACAAGGTTTGGATGTCTGCCATTTCCCTAATAAAAGGTCCACAAATATTAAAAATTTTTATGAGGAAGTTACCAAAAAAAATGTTTTTAGAACAAATTACATGGGTCTCTACTTTGAAAATGGCTACCATCTATCCACTAAATTAATGCATGAGATTTACATTAAATCTTAACATCATGCATTTCATATATCTAGAGATTAAATGAAATTATAGAATTTTCCAGAGAGAGAATACATGACACATACAAATATTTAGAATTAAAATGGTATCAAACTTCCCCCAATGAACCCTAGATGCTAGAAAAAATAGAGTGAATGATTCTGAGTGGAAATATATTCAATTCAAACTCTATACCTCCCTAGAATTAGATTAAGAACAAGGGTATAAAAAAGGAAATGTTCTGAATAACAAAGTCTCAGGAACTCTGTCTCCCGGATGCGCTTCCCCAGGTGGGGTTGGAGATTGTTCTATTAAGACAGTGAGTTAATGAAACCTTATTCAAAGTGGAGCCTGGATGCCCGCACCCTGTCACACTTACCACTCCTTGCAGCCTGCATGCCAGCAGGAAGAAGAAAGATAAGAATTTTGACAAGACAGGACATTTTCCCATAGGAATTTTATGTCTTGCTCTTAAGAAAAATAAGGAAAACCCCTCCCTGCCCAGCAACAACTCACTGACCACAGCCAATGAGAAACCACAACCTCTAACACTTGTTTTTCTCCGATGAACTTTTGTTCAAAACAACCCTCCTCAATTTCCTCCTACAACCTAATAAAAGCTGACCTTTCCTTTGTCTCTTTGGATTACCTATGTTTTGCCCTACTCTGATTCCCAAGTTGAAATTTCTCTGCTGCTCCTGAATAAACTCATTTTGCTGGTAAAATACTGGCCATTTTCTCTCTCCGGCTGATACTACCAACATGCAGTCATAGTAAGAAGGCGGAAAGGGATGACAAAGGGAACAGGGAGCCCGGTGTCAGACGGGGCAGCGGGAGTCCTAGGGTGATGCCGTGTAGTGGCTTAGAGGCAACCAGTTCAGACTGACCACGAGGGGAGACAGGCAAGTCCAGGAACAGACGTGTGACACAGCTCCAGGGGGGCCGTGTGAGAGAGGGTGACGGGCAACTTATACACCCTTGGAAGGTGCTGGAAGATAAAACTTGAATAAGCCAGTAAAGATCATAGGAAATTATTAAACATTTTGGAATAATACTGTAAAGAGTAAAAATGAATTTGACCCGTCAGATATGATGAGAAAAGGAAGAATGGGTTTTGGAAAGCTAACCTGCTCATTATCCACACTAGGAACAGAACACCTTGCCTGTGATTCTAGGTGCCTCATAATTTTCCCCACTGAGCAGATCTCCTTGGTCAGAAGAGAACAAGTATATTCCATGCTCATAATTTTCCCTGTGAAATGTGTCATTTGGGAAGGTGGAAGGGGTGTGAGCAGATCAAGAATTAACAGGAGCTGGACCTTGGCAGTTAAGTGGCCAGAGGTTGCAATAGCAGAGAAATCAATTTCAGAGAGATTTCAGGCAGCTGGATGGTCTGTCTACATCCTTCTCTTTGTATTTCTGAAGTGATGTAAATGAAGAGACAAACATTTTTTTCTTCAAGTATGCACTCTGAGCTGGTCCTTTTAGAAGGAACCATTTTGCTCTGTAATATTTTCTAATTTCCTTCATTTTTGTAACCAAATGTCCCATGGCACATTGGAGCCTGATGGCAGTCTCAGCCCCTCTCAGCCTCCTAACAGTAATTACTGAACTCATACTTGGCTCTGGGCTGTAGAAATGAAAGAGGGAGAGAAGAGAAAGAGAAAGAGAGTCTGATTCCTTTCGGAGTATCAGAAAATACCCCCCAAGACATAGCAGCTTTTGATTTATAACATGCAAATTGGTGCATAATTATCTTAAAGAAATTGAGCATTCAGTTTGAGAAAACAATTGTTCAAATGGGATATGAAAGCAAATTTCCTTTAAGTTAGGGGAGATAAACCTTGTGTGTAACTGAAAAGTTTACCAAGTCCAAGCTCGGGCCACTGGCCACATGACGTGCCAGTAAGTTTAAAGAGAAGGTGTTGGGGCAAAGAAAGCAACTTTTCTGAAAGGCAGCTAAGAAGATAGTGGGCTAATTCCTAAAGCACCGTCTTAACTCAGGGTTCATTGTAAGCCCCTACTCTGTAAGTAAAAGGGGGAGCAGGAGGGGAGGCAGTTTAGGGGGTGACCAACAGCTGCAGACATCTGGACACCAGAGAGGTTTCTCCGAGGAAAACTGAGAAACTCCATGGCCCTGGCTAGTTAACTCTCACCGATCTAGGTCTGCTCATGACATTTCTGAAAGTCTTGGAGAGGGCAATCGTTATTTTCATACTTATTTTCTTATCTCCTGGGGGAGGCAAGCTTCAGGTAAAAAGCTATTTGCAGAAGTCTCAAACTGTGAGCAAAATTCCTTTTGACAATCAACAAGCCTACATGCAGGGCTGCAGGGCTGAGCAGAAGCCCTTTTCCTTTTCTTTCTCTTTTGGCCCATGGTTAAGGCAGCAAAGGAGACAAAAACAGAATGGAGGCAAAGATGCCAAGTTTTTTGATCTGTTATAAGAAGTCACTTGCTTTGTTAAAGAGGAAGCTATAGGGCAAGTGGATGTAAGGTGTGTGCAAACACACTACCAGAAGGAGGAAACAGATGTGGTGGGGGAAATGTTCACTCTATTATCTCTTCCTTTCAGGCAGAGGCATGATTAAAACTCATCTTGATAATTTTGCCCCCACAAAAAAAAAGTCATTTTGTCATATGTTTCAATGTTTAGTATTGAGAAAGATGAACAAGCACGGCTCTATGGGCCCAAAGTACAGGTACAGAGGATGACAGGCATCTCAGGGCCAGGACAGAGATGCTGGTGGCAACTGGGATATGAAACAACTCGGAGATCAGAAGATACATCTCAGTTGCTCATTTGCATTTTGTGAGTTTCTATAGAAAATTCTCCCATAATAACATTGTGTCCAAACACCCAAGACCATCCTCAATCTGTTTTCTTGCCTAAATCTTGAGTCTAATTTCTAAGTTATTTGCTGCACACACAATGAACAGGTGTATCTTCAGGCCCTTTCCCAGCAGCTTTCACTGAGGCAGAAGCAAGCAAATGAAAACTCCTGAGGTTGTGATTTTAAGTTCAGGTTCAAGTGTTAATTTCCCTGGGAATCTCTTCCTTGACTTCTACTCCTTATCAGACAGAATTGTTCTATCCTCTGTGTTTCCCAGCATCCTCTGACACACTGGTCATGTTATATCATTTATCTTTGTTCTGTTCTCCTAGATTGTGAGCTGGACCAGGGTGCTCGCCTCTGTGCTCAGTGACAAAAGCAGGGCCCGACATGGAGCACTGGGTCCTTTTTGGATGACTGTATAAGTGAACGATGAGGTTTATTCTCAATTCTTATAACACATTGGTTAAGTCCACCAATTCCTGAAGAGAGGGCACATGGGTTAATACATTTTGTTTTAGAAGGTATCTGCTAATATCTTTAATGTCCTCTGTTCATACAAATATCCCAGTTTCCTGGAGAAGGAGAAGAAATCTTATCACATCCTAGACAGATAATAAAGGTGATTAGAGGTATAATTTGTAGTGCCTTACGGTTTAATAAAGAACCATTCAAGGTTATGCCTGCAGTTAAACTGAAATGAAAAAATTCCAAATCTGTGACTCTCCCCTGTGTACGCATTTGGCTGGGGTCTAGCCAGACATGCTTTTCAAATGAACACATTCGTTCAGCTCTAACCCTCATTTATACACACTGCTCAGTCCGGTGCTGCTTAGATCCACTCATAGGATTTGTTACCAAGCTCATGGCCCTCAGTATCTCCATTGTTCCATATTTACCATCACAAAAAATAAAGCAGCAGAGGGTCAAGCTAATGTTTTAGCAGATAATAATGTGAAGATTTCTTAGCTTTCGCACTTTATCAGGAATGGTTCACACCAGTTTGAAGTCTGCCTGTCCAGGTGCTGAGACCGTCTGTTGCAGAGGGCCATATGAAGAGTGCCCAGAAGACAGGAAGAGGGATAAAAACATGAAAGTCAGAGACAGTCCAGAGGTTCAGAGACAGAGACAAACTCCTACTTACAGACAGCATTTCAGCCTTAAATTATGTGGGAAGCCAAGTATGCCTTAAACAGGGAAGACAGGCTTTTCAATGGTCCACTGGAAAACTTCCAGCATAGGAATGGCTGAACTGGGATACAAGTAGAGAAAGCTTCAGAAAATAACATCTCTTCCTGTCCTGCACTTCTTTCTCACCCTCTCAATCTCTACTAAACTGTCATTTTTAGGTTCTGTAAATCCCACTGGCTTCAGGCAGATTTCTGCTCCAGGAATCTCAAATTTCTGCACCAGCCCCTGTGCAGCAGGCTACTCAAATTTGTTCTTCATCATAGTAAGAAAAACCCTCTTGATCTTAAGTGGGGATCTTATCTGTCTGACAAACATCTGAAGTATGAAGATCGTCGTCAATGTCATGAGCCACCCCACCATCCCTGCCCAACTGGCACTGACAGGAAGCCCACCAAGGCTCATTGTCACAGATTGGTCACCACGGGGCAGTTCATTAAGGAAAATATGGACACAGAAAACAGTGGCAGAGCAGGTCTTGCTCTTCCGAGCCCACAACAGCCCCCCAGGTAGGTACAAGTTATTATTGTTTTCTGTTCCCAGTCACCTGGTAGACCAGAGCTGCTCATGGTGCTGGGGAGATGCCAACACGTGGGCTTGGGCATCGGCCCATCTGGTTAAAAAATATAGTGAATAGAAAGAAGCTTTCACTCTACTTTCCTGGGAGTTCTGTCTGGTTGGTGGGGAGGAAGGTTTTCCCTCAGCTCGTGAACTGGGAATAATTTAAGTTGTTGGGTAGGAGGTAGGGGAGTTGGTGCCCTCAGTAAAGATCTCTTGCCTCTGTGTCTCATGTGTGTTAAGGGGCGGAAGCTTTTCAAAAGCCCCTGGGCTCTTTCCTGGTTAGTCTTTGTCAACCCCAGGTTGTGGGATCCTGCCCCACTGGTTAGAGGGGAAATGTTCTCATAATACTAAATATGAACACATGTTAAGACTTTCCCTTTAAGGGTTTTAGAGGAGGCTGATGACAGACCTTTGGGAATCAATAGCAGGCTGAATATCATTGCAAAATATTAGGTATATTCTAAGGCTTCAGAAGGGACAGTATTTCTAATTAGCCTCCTCTGAGAATGAAAACAGGAAGAGAGATTCAACTGACCCTCCAAAGTCATTCCTTTCTGCACATGAAATTGGGTGTGTCATTGACAAAATATATTCAGATACACTTCCATGTTAAAACAACTGAGAGATGTATGGGTGAATGGGTCTGTTTTGTTTTGTTTTGTTTACTCATCAGCACAAATAATGGGAAATAACTTGGTAGTAAATGTGGATTAAGAAGACTTGGCATAGTTTTTGTTCCATTTTGTTAATCTAATCACTGACTAGATGGTGATCTTCACCACTAACTTGGACCCTCTGAGCCTCAGAATTTCTTATATATTACAATGAAAATTCTAATGGCAGGATTGTTTTGAAAAAATAAATGATCAAAACTCCCCTTCCTGTTAGTTGAGAGCTTTGCACAGAGCATCGGAAAATTTTCTCATGGCTGAATTTCTGTTTATACCTCACAGTGGGTCTGAAATTGAACTTTCAGAAGTTCCTGTCTGTGACACCCCCTTACTGGAGAAGGCTGCCCCATCCCCACCCCACCATACATGGCGGACACTCCTGAAGAGGGAGGTGGAGTTCCTGGGGGTGAGTGAGCCTCCTCCAACCTCACCTAGCATGAGGACAGGCTCTGGGTAAAGTACCTGGTGGCAACAACATAGCTTCCCCACTTGGATTCATGAGGAATGAAAAACCTGGTAGATGAAGGGTTGACATTCTCCCTGTTGGAAAGGAAGCATTTCCTCATGAAGACCAGGATGTGACTGGCAAAGAAGACCCACCCACTCTGGTCAGTGCTGGTGGGTTAACATAAGATCTTGCTGTGAAGGATTTGTAATTTTTATCTTCGTTTAGATGGAATGATGTCCACCATGACTATGTACGTAAAGGCAAATGAGAAATATATAGGCCATCCCTGCTTTAGGTCATGCCTGTATCAATTCATAGAGTGAGAATTGGCCAGAGGGTGCTGGAAAATATCTCATCAGATTCTTTCTCAGGCCTGCCTAAGACACCAAAGCAGTTTCTCATGTTTGGCTTCGTTTATAAGCAAATTGATGCATTCTTGGGAAAATGTCTTCTTATTCCACAAAATATATGCATTTTCTACAGGTAACACAAATTCTCGTTGGTTTGATGTGTCTTTGTTTTGGAACAATTGTCAGCTCCATGCTCCATATTTCAGAATTTAAGGAAGACTATTTTTCATCATTTAAAGCAGGCTACCCATTCTGGGGAGCAGTTTTTGTGAGTATATATTTATCTGTAATGGTCTCTCAAATAACACTGCACGTAACTTTCCTTTTACTCAGATCAAATCTAATCAATTGTTTATTCCATATACATATATACTCATAGTTTAAAGGAACTTTGTGTTAAACATGTTAGCATACTTTAATCAGATGAGAAACCTGAGACTAACAAGAGTTTAAGGAATTTCCCAAGGGACATTTAGCTAATAAAAATTGACCCTAAGCTTTGAGAATCCAGTTCCAGAAAGATGTCCCTAACACTGAACATCAATAAAACTATCTTAGTTAAAGGAGGAGAAAGGGACTTGCTAAGGAGAGGAAAACAAGGTCAATAGACATCTGATGACCTTCTACTATGTCCTGGAAACATTTAGATGCTCTCCCACTGCATCTCTGTTAGTCATTGTGCTGATTAGAAACTAGATGACTCAGGGAGGTCATCAGTCTCTCTGCTCCCTGCCTTCCTATCCTCAGGCAATCACTGATCTGCTTTCTGTTGCTATTGATTGGTTTGCATTTTCTAGACGTTTCTATTAATGGAATTACGCAGCATGTTCTCTCTACTGTCTGGCTCCCTTCACTCAGCATAACTGTTTTTGATTAATCCATGTTGGTGGTGGTGTTTTGATTAACACTTCATTCAGAAGGACATATTTTAACTCTAAAAAATACCACATTGGCTTGGCACCCTGCTAAATAGCTAGGATTCAGATCACCTCCTTGGGACTCTCCTTGAACCTCTGCCATATTCTATTTGAAACTTCTACCTACTGTCTTTGCACTCACTGCAAACACCTCGCTTATTGGGTGCCTCTCCACCCACCATGCACTCTGAATCTTTGAAATTGTTTTGAATTTGTACTTTTGATTTTAATTTTCAATAAATATTTCACCATGCACATTTTCATAATTATAATATGTCTATAGGACATTTTTCATAGTCTGGAGATATGCCTGCCACAAATACATGTTTCTTGCCCAAAGGATCTGACACTCACACAGGATGCTCATGCAAACAGATGATTACAATAAATGAGAGTAGTAAATAAAAATACAATAAAAAACAGAGTCATGCGCAGAGTTTTGCTGGACCTTCCTACTATAAAAGTCAGGTTCAGCATCACCTGGGAGCCTGGTAGAAATGAAGAATCTCAAGCCCCATCTGTCTGCTGAATAAGAATCTGCATCTTAATAAGACCATCATATGATTCACATGCACATTTAGCTTTGAGAAATGCTCTGTAGGAAATAAGAATAAAAATATCGCCCGAGGGAACATAATGGATGGTGCTATAGATTACCCCCAAATTTACATTTGGAGGATGGAGGCAAAGGGGACATAGAGAAGGACAGACACTCAGTATGCTTTCTCTCCCCCCATTTTTTGGACAGTTTGCTGTTTCTGGATTTTTGCCAATTATGTCTGAAAAACAACATTCAATGTATCTGGTGAGTTGCAATTCTTTGTCCATCCTTAAGAAGATAAGAAAAATTGAATTTTAGGACTCTTGTCATCTCCTACATTATGAGTGAATGGATATGTGATTTTTTCCAATGTATTTTATGTCAGATATAATCATTAAAAATATAATCATTAATATATCTGTTGTATTATTTAAAAAACAATAAAATGTAATTACCTTGACACCTGTTTAAAAAATATCCTTCCCTGGGCCCTTGTCCTTGTAAGTATAGTCATAGAATCAAACAGAAGATTCATTTCCAAGTAAGATGAGGTGAGGAGAGGCAATGTGTGTCCCCGTGGGTCTTCCTGAATGCAGTCCTAGCAAGAAGGTTACACATACCTATTAAACAATGAGTACATTTTCAAGACTTCTCTTTTTCATCTACATTTTGAACCAATGCAGAGTTTACAGGGTATATCCAGCCCTGAAGGTGCAGGTAGGTTTATTGGATGCCCTGGCAGGTACAGGCCCAGTCTGAATGTTGTTCTTTACCATCAGGTGTGGGGAAGCCTGGGAGCAAACACTGTCAGCTGCATAGCAGCAGGAACGGGACTCAGCATCCTGACTGGCAACCTTAAGAGGAGTGTGGCTTATATGGACAGTTGCCCGAGAGTTTATGAAAATGACTCCTGCTTTATGGCTTCTTTTTCCACTGTAGGTATTTCCTGTGGGAAGGCTAAGATTGGTTCTATGTCCTAATCCAAGTAAGAAGCCCTCTTTTCCTTTTCCTTGAGCCCAATCCTTTTTGGCAACCTCTATCACGTAGCACAATGTTCTGTAGGTTCATGCACAGAGGCTGGCTCCCCAGCTGAATTCTGTAAGGTTGGAGTCATCTGCCTTGAAGTAGCATTTTGTGGTTTTCCCAGGTGTGTGTGTGTGTGTGTGTGTGTGTGTGAGAGAGAGAGAGAGAGAAAGCATGTGTCACTTTATAGGGACTCATCATATGGGGGTGGTGGCGAGTGAAATCGAGGGCTGCCATAAGGGACACATTTTTGGGCCACCTACCTTGTGACTCTACTCATCTTCTTGGTTGCTGTTCAACAGGAAATTGTGGTGATGATCCTGTTTCTCACCATTCTGGGGTTTTGCAGTGCCCTTTCTCTCACTATCTATGGACTTGGAGAAGTATTCAAACAAACTGAGGTAGGTGCAGGCCTGTTACTAAATCTTGGGGGAAATGACAAGCTGAGGAATTTGAGCTTTACCACCTAAACATACAGCCTGGATTTTCTGGAACATTTCTTGCGAAAATTATTTCTCTGAGTTTCAGTATTTTGGTTTCCAAATGCCACATCTTGAATCACATTTTTCATTCATGAATAGCACAAATTTAGGAAAATAAGATCTTCCTAATTTTAGAAAATGCATGGGAGATGAATGTGCCGGTAGCCTGTGACGGAAGTACTCTGGTTCCTGGGCTTATTTTCTAGTCCCAAATGGCTTCCTTAAATTTGTTCCTGCTCACTATTTCCTTGGCTTTCACCTTCCTATTTGCTTGGAAGCTTCAACTTTCTTTTCTCCCTCATTCATGACTCCCAGTAGCCTTTCCCCTTTCCTAACCCACCCATCACACCTTTGATATAGGAAAAAGAATCACCAACACATACACTTGCTGAAATCTTCCCAGTGAAACACACTCTGTCTGTCCACTTGCCAAAGCATTTATGTCTGGTTGCTTTTTTTGATCACTTTCCTCCCAAGACAAAAAGACAGCAGATAAACCAAAGTTCCAGCATGTAATAGCCTCACCAACTTGTTATCGACTGCTGTAATTCCTTTTGGGCCCACTTGGCCAGCCAATCGGGTTTGGTTGGTTGGAGACGGAGGGAGTAAGTGCAGTGTCATG
Source organism: Smutsia gigantea (assembly GCA_032199065.1). Classification (NCBI taxonomy): domain Eukaryota; kingdom Metazoa; phylum Chordata; class Mammalia; order Pholidota; family Manidae; genus Smutsia; species Smutsia gigantea. The sequence continues at coordinate 21,128 of JAVSCE010015595.1, read as the reverse complement.
GGAGAGAGTGCAGAGATTCAGAAAGACACAAGGAGTTGAGACCTGCCTCTAGAACAAGTCTTCTAGTGGTGGGAAATTCTTGGTGATTGATGTTAAATGATTTTTCTGTCATCAGAGTTCAGAAGATCGTCTTTATGAAGAATTAAATGTATATTCGCCGACTTACAGTGAGTTGGAAGAACGAGCAGAGGTGTCTCCTCCCACTGATTCATAAGTATCATGTGTTCAGAACATTCCGACTGACAGCAAAGAGTACAGAAAGCCATAGGTCTTTGCTTAAGGGGCTGCTGGGAGAATGTCAATTCTCTCCATGGTCTGCCAATTTTACATTTTGATTTTTTCTACAGCTGGCAGTGTTCTGTTTTTGTTGTTTCTGTTCACCCAAACATTCCCTTGCCTCCCATTTGTAGATATAATAGACTTGTGTTTTTCTTGTTTAATGCTATCTCACAGCCATCCCTTCTGGGAAGTCAACACATACTAAGAGTTTACTATGTGCAGTTGGGGAAAATAAGAGGAAGGTTGGTTGAGAGTTGAGTTAAACTTAGGCAACTTGATAATATTTGGTTCTTAGCCCTTTTTAGAGGTCACAAGAATGACAGATGTGCATAATATATGTCCCCTTGACAGACTGTAAGCACCTTGAGGGCAAAGTTCATCCAGCAAACATATGCTGGGAACAATTAAGTGTTGAAGTTTCCCACAGTTGTCTCTTTCACACTGTGTATCCAAGTATTTCATATGTAGTGAGCCCTCAGTGGGAAGGCACAAACTGCATGTTATATTAAAAGTGCTCTATAAAAGAAAGGTATCATTATGTAAATTATTTAATTCATATATACATACATACATATATATATATATATATATATATATATATATATATATACACACACACACATAAAAGCAACCTCCAAATTTTAATAATCTCTAATGATATAAAGTTTAAGTCCATTCTACCCTAACTCTAAGGGACCCTCTCTAACTTTCTCTTTAATATGCTTTTATGCTTGACAATCTCATATCAGCACACTGGCTTGGAATGTTCTGTCTTCTTTTCTGTGCTTGCTTGAATTTCTTCTTTCTTCAATTCCTATCTCAAAACCTACCCCATTCTTTAAATTTTCCTTCTTGAGATTCTCTCTCTAGATGATGAGTTTTTCTAACCAAATATAACCCCCCACACATATACCCATATATATAACTTACACCACATACAACTTTCTATATGCAAATATTTTATGTCCCCTCAAGGATAATACATTTTTTCAGAGACACAAAGTTTCATAAAAATCTTATATTGTCTGAATCACCAGCACATTCACTGACACGAAGTTTTTCAATAATGTTTGCGTGATGGTTACATGAGAGTACACACATGTCAAAATTCATTGGGCTGTATGCTGAGATTTGTGAATTTTATTGTATGTCCCTCAATAAAAATAGTAAAGTTAAAAAAATGTTTGCAGATTGATGAGTGGACAGTGGGGGGTTTTAATAAGTCACTCAGTATCTGGTGGGATGGATGGATGTGTAAAAACATGAAAACCATAAATGGAAAGATCATTTAATAAGGAATTTGAAATGAAAGACAAATACATGAGTGAACACCTAGCTCAAACAAAGTCAGTGGGAATGGAGAGAAATGTTCGTATATAAAGCATGGGGAGAAGGGACTGGTAGGTCTTGTTAACAAGCTGAATTAAAGGATCTAGACAAGCAATTGGATGATTAATACAATAAGTGCTTGAGTCTAAGATCAAAGAGAATACCTGGTATGTTTAAAGAAATGGTAGGAAATAAGAAGTATGAATTGATGAGGACAAATACAGATAGACTAAATTGAGCTTAGCTTTGACTTTGATTTTTAGGAGACCAAAGAGAAGTGTGCAAAGGGCCTGATGGTGTTCAATACAAAATACTGGCAAAAATAAGATTTGGTGATAGCAAGTCAGTGTCATTGTAAGAGAGGGCATTATTAAATAAAGCAGATTCATGCTCTAAGAGAATTATTTTTGAGATAAAAGTAAAGCCAAGTTAATCTTCACGTGCGTGTAATCAGAGGGTAAATGGAAGGAAAAAAATCCAGGGTAGAAGATGCAAAACTTAAGTCAGAAAAGTGGATTGTGAAACAGGAGACTGTGGGTGGCCCAAAGCAGACAGAGGTTGGACAACGTGAGAATAGCTTACCCCAGAGATAGTATCTGCTGGTTTGGGCTACAGATAAGTCTATAGTGATGTCAACTCCAGGTAAGGCACAGACATGGGGTGGGAAAAGAGCAATGGTGAATGACAGCCAAAGGTGCAGAGAAACTCAAAACAGGATAATGGGGATGGGCAAATGCCTGAAACATTTGTAGAGGCACCTAGAAAGAGAGAATGGGACAAATGAGATGTGAGAAATAAGACAGTAGATGGTGGATAGAAAGTAGTGAAGAAAAATAAGCAAAATGACTTTTTTGTTGCTTGTTGCTATTTTTCTTATTAGGAAAAGGAAAAAGCAATTCGCATCTTTGAGTAGAAGAGTTCTATGGAGGGCCAGAAAAATCATTTGGGGTACTATTCAGAATTTATTAATAAAATAACTACATTTTATGTAGTCAGAATGTCAAAATTCAAAGGTGAAAGATAGACATTAATTTCCCCAGAGTGTAAAAGTGATGATATAACCACACAACAAAATATTAAGTGACTTGGTATGTTTATCTAACCTCAGAACCTCAGGTTTTTAATTTTCATTTTTCTGAAATAAAATTGTTTCTCAAAATTAGACAGTAGCACAAAAATATACCCTTTCATTGTGTGGCTTGCCAGGCTGTATCTCCATTCCTGATCATCCTGTGAGCCCAAGAGAAACTCCATTTTAAAAAGGCCATCTTAAGAAGGAGGCCTCAGCCCCGACCTAGTTCTAAGAAAACTTTGTTCCAGTTACTGGAAAAACTACCCATTGTTCCAGTGACCCTCACCCCAGATAGTTCCCTAGCAACGACCTCAAGGTCCAGACACTCAAGGTCCAGACTCTCCCGTCCTTTAAAGATAACATACTTTACATGTTACATCAGCCGGCAGCTTAGCACCAGCCAGACTCAACCAATAAAGAATGTACAAGCCACCCTTACTTTAAATCATCCAATCAGCAGAGGCCAGGTGCAAGTTCCTTTCTTCCTGCACCTTGTAATGGATAAAAGCTTTGTCTGCCTCGGGCTTGGGGCTCTCACTTTGGAACCGCTGCGTCGGTGACAGGTGAGTCCGAGCTCGAGCTTGAAATAAATGACCCTTTTGTGTTTGCGTCGGAATCGGCTCCTTGGTGGTCTCTGAGGAACTCGTGACTTGGGCACAACAATCCATAGGTATTAATCATATCACATCCATGGCATATATAGTCACATCCAAACTCCTAAGCCTGGCCTACCAGGATCCTCTACATGATTCTCCAATTTATCTTGATAAGTGTGTAATGTATACTACTACACTTTCTCCCAATTCATATTTTAAATACATTGTTGACAGTATATTTCTATGTACATGACACAATTTGTGTCTCAAGACCATTCTGATGGCTGTCCTACCCCTGCCTGCCTTTCATCACGTGTCCACTTCAGATACACTGAGTACACAACTGGTATGTTCTTTACAGATTCATTGCTGAAAATTATCTTTATAAAAATTTCAATGTACAGGTAATCTTCTCCATGAAGACTGCCTACTGCACACCTATTTATCCAGCCTTAATTTTTTGCTTCATAACCACTTTACCCCATGACACAGAATGCTACTTATTATGAGTGTACTTGTGATCTTCTTCATGTGTCCTCTCAATTTCTAGTATTTGTGCAATAAATCAGAATCATTTAAATTGATTTCTTGTCTGTGTTTCTGTTTATGTATGAGGGTAAGGGACTGACCAAGGATAACGGACAATCAAAGCACCAATTCAGTGATGCTGATGCCGGGGTTCTTGTTCACGGAGCTGAAGAATGAACTTCGTGAACAGTCAAGGTAGGAGAGCAAGATACAGGCTTTTATTTAGAGATAAAGTGAAAGGACAGAGCTCCTGGTTCACGCCAGGAGGGAACAAGAGAGTCCCGGGGTGGTACATTGTCTAGGGGTTTTTATAGGCAGTTGAGAGACAAGGGGTAGGGATGTACACCTGTTAAGTGGTTTCAAATACTTTTGAAGACACACTAAGTTTCTTATTAGTCTTCCTGGTTATTTACAAGAACTTTACTGATCTGATTTCCTCCCAGGATAGCAGCTTCCTGGTCTGGGAGCATATCACTCAAGGCTGTCTGCTTTGCTCTAAAGGTGGGCTGAGTCATTGTTTTACTTTTTAACTAATTGTATTTCAAGATGAAATCCTTCCTGCCTTAGCTGTTTTGGGCTTTCAATAGTTTTGGGCTTGTTTGCTACATTGCCCAAGTTGCAACAAATCATTTGTTAGGGCTGGAGGAAGGAAGGCAGCACTTGGGTAAAGTTAGAAAAATAAGCTGGGCTCCCTAGCAGTCCAAAGCAAATCTTGCAATGGTTATCTTGTTTTTTCCAGAGGCCCTCACCCTACTCTGTCTAAGCCCATGATCCCTATCTCAATGCCAAGGACCAAGAGCAGTTTCTGGAGACCTCCTTTTTATCAGTTTCAACAAATGGGACAATCTATAATCAACCCCACAGACAGAAAACAGTTGTGAGAACAACTGGCCATTTCTTGTCAATAAATGGTGGGATAAAGTTGGAAGGAAATTGGGTAATGAATCACATTTTACACTTGGTCCTGATTCTAATTCACTTGCTATGCTATATGAACTTGGAACAGTCTTTTTCCTTTGTGGAGCTCGGGTGTTCCAACTGAAAGGGAGCAGTTTGCCACAAAATGTTTCCAACTGATTTTTCTATTTCTGTGTCTGTGGCTTTTGGTAATCACAATTATTAAGTTTGTGGTTGGCACCACAGCAGCAACTAGAGCTATGTGATGCTATTTGATATATGATCTAGCACCTGAGAGATAACATTTGTGTAAACTCCTCTGACAAAAGCTAATCAGAATTTCTTTCTGAAAATTGTCTTAGAAATAAAATGTCCCAAATAATTCCCATTCTATGTGGTATGGGCCCACCTACAAAAAAAGCCGACAAAATAGGGTACCATAGTCACAATTTCAAATTGATTTAGAGTGTTGAGGAAAACTTATACATGCCAGAGTGTGAGAATCCACTGGTAGTTGCCATCTGTGTTTCCAGAATATTTCCCTCTGATGCTGGGGTTCTTGTGCACAGAGTTGAGGAATGAACTTCGCAAACACTCAAGGTAGGAGAGCAAGTGAGAGGCTTTTATTTATAGATAAAGTGAGAGGACAGAGTTCCTGGCTTACACTGGGCAGGAACAATAGAGTCCCCGGGTGGTGCACTGTCTAGGGGATTTATAAGCAGCTGAGAGACAAAAGAGTAGGGATACAGACCTGCTAAGTGGCCCCAAAATGTTTATGTTTGAAGCGACATTAAGTTTCTTATTAGTCTTCTAGGTTGTTTACAAGAAATTTACCACTCTGATTTCCTCCCAAGATAGCAGCTTCCTGGTCTGGGAGCATATCAATCAAGACTGCCTGCTTTGCTACCAAGGTGGGCTGAGTTATTGTCTGTTTGTTAAAGAGTATGTTAAGAAACTTACTTTTTAACTAATTGGATTTTAAAATGCAATTTTATCTTTAAGATGGAATCCTTCCTGTTTTTACTATGTTGTTTGGGGCTTGCTTGCTAAATTGCCCAGGTTGCAAATCACTTGATTAGGGCTGGAGGAGGAAAAGCAGCACCTGGGTAAAGTCGAAAAATAAACTGGGCCCCCCAGCAGGCCAAAGCAAATATCACAATGGATTATCTTGTTTTTTTCTGGAGGCCCTTACCCTACTCTGTCTAAGCCCACAGTCCCCGTCTCACCTTTACTGGAAAACCTCTGCTCACTCCACAGTCAAGTGAGCTCAATTTACATCTCCCAGAGCTTCTATCTGAACATCTGTCTAGGGTTTTGTTGAACAGCAGTGAGGAGTAGTGATTGTTTAAATGTGAAGTTTGGAATATAATACACCCAGAAGTAAATTGTAGTATCTACATTAGATTCCTAGATTCCAGTTCTATGAGCTTGGGTAATCTTTTAAATATTTTTAAATTAATTTTTCTTATCTCTTAAATGGATGTACTAAATGTAACTATTTCAAATTCATTGTGTATGTTCGAATATCGTGTAGCCAAGTGCCTAGAATGGTGTATGGGACATATTTTTGAATCCATAAATATTGATGCCTAATCCTGAACCTGAAGTTAGAAAAAGAGACTTTGTTGCAACTTCTCGGGAGCCTTTAACAAAATTCATCAAACCTTATTATTTCTGGTTGGATAAAATGGGTACAGGCTCCTGGAAAAGACCAGGGAAGGTGATTATTAGTAGCTTCCCCACAGAATATCTCTAGGTAAATTGAAAGGCTAGAAATATATATTAGAAGATAATATTGTCTCAGTCCTAAAAACACAGAGAAATAGTTGGAGAGGGGTTCTAGGGAAAATGCTATCAGATGTGCTTTGGGAAACCTCTAGAAACCTATCTTAACACATACTATCAACCCATCAGGAGTGAACTGCTGGGAAAACACATGCAGGAGCCTCAATCTGTAACAAACATAAGGAACAGAGGGATGGATAGTCGAGAGAAGTTCTTGGCTCTAACATTAAGCTTTGCCAAAATGGTGCCCCAATAGAACAGCTCATTTCCTGTTCTTCTTTGGGGGCCCCAGAACACTTCTATGGTTTTGATTCTGGCCTATGTTTCTGCAAGGCCTTGGTCATGGGGATAGACTTAGAAGGAGGGCTGGCTAAGTGTCCATCAGTAGATGAATGGATAAAGAAGGTGTGGTACATACACACAATGGGATATTATTCAGCCATAAGAAAGAAACAAATCCTACCATTTGTAACAACATGGATGGAGCTGGAGGATATTATGCTCAGTGAAATAAGCCAGGCAGAGAAAGACAACTACCAAATGATTTCACTCATCTGTGGAGTATAAGAACAAAGAAAAAACGTAAGGAACAAAACAGCAGCAGACTCACAGAACCCAAGAATGGACTAACACTTGCCAAAGGGAAAGGGACTGGGGGTGATGGGTGGGAAGGGGGGGAGAAGGGGATTAAGGGGCATTATGATTAGCACACATAATGTAGTGGGGGGGGCACAGGGAAGGCAGTATAGCACAGAGAAGACAATTAGTGACTCTATAGCATCTTACTACGCTGATGGACAGTGATTGCAATGGGGTATGTGGTTGGGACCTGATAATAGGGGCAATGTAGTAACCATAATGTTGCTCATATGAAACCTGAGCATAAGATTGTATATCAATGATACCTTAATAAAAAAAAATAGAGCCACCATTTGAACAAACAATCCACTTCAGGTATATATCCAAAGGAAATGAAAGCAGGATCTTGAAGAAATACTTGCACACCCGTGTTCACTGCAACATTATTCACAATAGCCAAGAAGTGGAAGTAACCCAAATATTCTTCAACAGAAGAATGAATAAAGAAAATGTGGTCTGTACATACAAGGGACTATTATGAAGCCTCAAAAAAGAAGGAAATCCTGTCAGATGTACAACATGGATGAACCTTGAGGACGTTACGCTAAGTAAAATAAGTCAATCACAAAAAGACAAATGCCGGGCAATCCCACTGACTTGCGGTGTCTGAAATAGACTGACAGAAGCAGCAGAAAGGTGTTTGCTGGTCGGGCAGGGAGCAGGGAATGGCGAGTTGTTCAGTAGTATAGGTTTCAGTTTTGCAAGGAGCAGCCATCCTACAGTGCAGTGGTACATCTATGTGAATATATATAACACTACTGGACTGTACTTAAGGGTTAAAATAGTAAATTTTATGTTACATGGGTTTTTTAAAAACCACAATTAAAATTTTTTTATGAATTTTGAAAAAGTTGAAGAAGTAGATTCAGTTAGACCTGCCATTGCCTAATATTTTAAAAATCACAACTGTTCTAGGAAATCAATATGTTGTCACTACTGCTCATGACCGGAAGTTGCGGACAGTCACTACCAGTGGTCACAGCTTCCGTAAAACACGGAGGCAAGGGACTGGTAGGAAAAAGGATGTTGCCGTTAAACCCCATGCTATCTGAAACATGTTTCCACACATCTTCCTACCATTCCAGAAAAAAACCATATAATTTATGCCTCTCTTCCTCCTACCAAATCTTATTCTAGTACAAATCATTGGCACAGTATAAATTGCATCCAGAACCCTGGCAAAAAAGACATCTGGGAAGTAGCAACCCCAGCTGACCAGCCCTTCTTCACAAAGCAGAATATGGAGTGGGGAGGGCCCATCTGGCTTCCATTTAAAAAAATCCAACATACGTATTGAAGATAACTTTATTAAGAGTTTGGCATTGACCTATATATGCATTCCCTCCTCTCTATGGATTAATGTTAATTAGTTAAAATTAACAAATGAATTAACTAATTAATTAATATAAATTAATTTTCCCTTTTACCAGGAAAAGGAAATTTCAGGATGAAACAAGATTCTGGGGTGGAAGCAGAGGGGTTTTGGTATGTGTGAAAGTAAAATCTATAAATGATAGACTGAAGATAGTCTTTCTTCCACGCCTTTGTGAAGATGTTCTACTGTATTTGTGGGTCTATAGTACTATGCACAATGTCTGGTCCAATCTTTGCATCTTGGAGAGTAACTTACTCACTAAATATAAAATCTTTACATGTGGTTATGGTTAAATGTTGGTTGTTGGTTCTGTATGTCCCCAGTGATGGTGCTGAGGATAATTTCACTTCCTGTGTGGGAAAAGGTGACCTTGTAGATTATTCTAGAAAAAGGAACCTCAGTACAAAACAGCATTATCTTTCTTGCGTCTCTTCCTTTCCCAGTCATAATGTGATAAGATAAATAATGTCTTTTTATAAGTATATACTCTTTTATTTGGCTTCTTTCACTCAGCAAACTTATTTTGATAGTCACCCATGATTTTGCATGTACAGAGTAGTATTCTACTGTATGGCTGCACTGCCACTTTGTTCACTGATTGGCCTATTGATGGGCATTTGGGTATGACAAATTAGGTTATTATGAACATTCTTTATATGGACACAAGCCTTACTTTCTCTTTGGTGAATACCGAGACGTAGAAAGGCTGCATCACACAGAAGATGTTTTACATCTAAGAAACTGCTAAGTGGTTTCCAAAGTGATTGTACCATTTTACATTCCTACCAGCAATGTATGAAAGATCGTATCCTCACATCCAGGCCAGCACTTTGTATGGCCAGTCTTTAAAATTTTCCCATGCTAATAAATGTGAAGTAGTTCTCACTGGGGTTTTAATTTGTATTTACCCAGCTACTAATGATTTTGAGCTTCTTTTCATGTCACAGTTTGCTTATTTGGTGAAGAGTCTATTTAAATCTTCTGCCTTTTTTAAAACTGAGCTGTTTTCTGGTTCTTGAGTTGTGAAAGGTCTTATATCTTCTGCATACAAGCCCCTTATCTGAAATATGATTTGAAACTCTTTACTCCCAGCCTTTTGTATCTTTTTATTCTATACCAACATCTTTCAAAGAACTGATGTTTTTAAATTGAAGTCCAATTTGCATTTTTTTAAACGGATCATGCTTGAACTCTCCAAGTTCATTAGGAAAAGCAAGAGAGAGATTCTTCTTTAGCAAATAAGAAAGCCTCTGCCAGTGTACAGGGTACAGGGAAATCTAGGAATTTGTTTGAGGCATATTCATGAAAACATCCCCATTCCAAGTCTCACCATTCCATTGTTTCTCATAAGGTCCCTGACAATAAAATAAAAGACACGTTAAAGATGCATATCCAGTGTCCTTTGCATTTGAATTATCTTTAAAGTATAAATTTTGGACTTGATTTTCAATGTGGTTTGCTCTCTGGCTGCAGGAGATCTGTGTAATTATAACTGTTTCCAAGAAAACCTTCTGACTTTCATCAGTGTGCATTGGGTTGGTATTTAACTAACCAAAGAGTTTCTTCATTTTCTGCAAGGATTATGATGCAGTTAATATCACCAGCCAACCCCATGGTCCTTATAATTATCATCCCCCCATACTGTTGAAGTGCTAGAACTGCTTAACCAAAGGGTCCTCTTCTACATGGACCTCAGTCCTACCCTCTTCAGGTTGGAGTCTTAGTAGTGACATTCCAGCATGCTAGAGATATCATTATAATTTCCAGTACCATGGGGTCTTTATTAGTATCTGATTGCTTAGTCATTCATTTCCAAAATCTCATAAAGGAAGTCTACTTTTTAGGGCACTTCTGGGTCCACTCTGTCCACTTCCCTCAAATGCTTTTGTGCCCAAGTCGCGAGTCCCAGAGAGACCACCAAGGAGCCGATTCTGATGCAAACACAAAAGGGTCTTTTATTTCAAGCTCGAGCTCGGACTCACACCTGTCACCGACGCAGCGGTTCCAAAGTGAGAGCCCTGAGCTCAGGGTAGGCAAGGTTTTTAAGCATCACAAGGTGCAGGGAGAGGGGGGGCTCTAACTTGGACATTTTCCATGGGTTAAGTCTGGTTGGTGCCCAGCTGCCGGCTGATGTACCATGTAAGGTATTTTATCCTTAAGAGACAGGAGAGCCTGGACCTTTAGTGTCTAGACCTTGAGGTCGTTGCTAGGGAACTATCTGGAGTGAAGGTTACTGGAACAATGGGTAGTTTTTCTTCATGACTGGAACAAAGTTTTCTCAGAACTAGGTCGGGATTGAGGCTTTTTTCTTAAGATGGCCTTTTTAAAATGGAGTTTCTCTTGCTCTCTCAATGCAACATCTTAGACAAGGATTTGAGTGTAGATGGTTTATTGGATCGTCAGCTCAGAAAGCTGGGAGAGGGAATGGGAAGACAAGAAAAGTAGAAGGAATGCCAAAACAAGGTTATTAAATTCACCATTTGGGGCAAGTGGGATTCAGTTATCCAGCTAATTCCCAAAAGTTACAAAATGCCTCCCAGAATAGCCAACTTAAAGCACAGGAGGCTGAAATACTTAGCCACTGTATTAGTTTCCTATCTTTGCTCCTTAAATCACCACAAACTTGGCTGCTTGAAAAAGTCCACATTTATTCTCTTACAACTCTGTAAGCCAGAAGCCTGAAATCAGTTTCCCTGGGATGAAGTGAAGTGGTGTAGGCCTCGCCCCTTCTGGTAAACACGTTTGCTTGCCCTTCTCGCTTTTGGAAGCCACATGCACTCTGGGCTGTGGTCTTCCCATTACTCCAACCTCTTGCTTTTCTCATCAGATCTCCTACAACCTCTCTGATCTCTTGATTCCCTCTTACAAGGACCCCTGTGATTATGTTGAGCCAACTCAGATAATCAAGGATAATCTTCCCATTTCAAGATCCTTAGCTTAATTCCAACTACAAAGACTCTTTTTCAATAAAAGGTTATGTTCAAACAGGTCCCAGGGATTAGGAAATGGACATCTTGGGGGGACACTATTCAGCCTATCACATCCACAAACTGATTAATTGGTTGAGGTTTACCTCCAGAAGCTCCTTGTGTTCTGAAACGTCTCTGTGTTTATCACAATCTGAGTATTCCTGGGGCCAGAGAAATTTTTATCATGAACTTTCGTGTGTTTTCTTACCTTTGTTTAGTCCCTGGTGCTCTCAGACAAACAGCTGTGATGTACTTAGCTTTTTGTGATGGTAGATAATTACCCATGTCTATTGCCTAGAATTAGACTCTGGTAACTTCATTCCATTACCTCTTCCCTGTTCCCTCTGTTTCCTTGCTGAGATCCCATTTATTCTAGAAGTTACTTAATGTTTTCCTTTTGAAATAAATAGATTTTGAGAATGGCACAATTCTTCTCTACCTTTCCTTTATGTCATTGCTTTAGATCTTTCTTAACTTTTTTCTAAAGTAAAACCAAAGTATGGATGGATAGTTACAGGGAAGTGTAACCTCCCCTTATTTTCATTGTCAGTTTTGCAGAACAAACTTTTAGAACCAGAATTTGTAAGGTCAAAATGAAATAGACATCCTGTCAATTGTTATATAAATATATATATGTATATGTATATATACACAGATATTAAATTTTCATATTATATTAATTATATATTATATATACATATATAAACTCCTTTATGCAGATTGCAGACCTAGTCCTTGGTGTAGCATAACTCTAATTTTGATGTTTATATATTTTTAACTAATCATAAAGTCTTCTCTTCTTTTCCCCAATTCCCTATGTTATGCGCCAGGTTCAAGCCAATTGTTCTAAGAGGTAGCTGTCTACCTGGGACAGGGGGTATGACGAGGGGAGTGGACAAGGTGGGCAGGAAGCAGTAAGACCGAGAAGATTTGAGATTACGGAAGGAAAACAGAATATTTTCACACCCTGGGAGACCAGAGAAGAATTTAGTTCATCTCCTGCCCTTGTTCTTAAATAGTCTTTTCAGAGACAACAGAAATTATTTGGAATTCTACACAGATTTGTCTGTTTTCTCCATTCACTTAATTACTCAATCCTCTACCTACGCCCACATGGACTCATGAATATTGTTTTATACTGGGTTCTAATGCAATACTACTTTATTAATTTTGTTGCCTAAAATGTTTCAACTTTGGACATTGTAAGCTCTTCCAGTGGATTCCTCTGTTCCTTTGACATACCCCTATCATTATGTTTATTTTTGATAACTTCCTTAGTCTGCAGCAGGACAATATACTCCCAGCTCTCTTGTATATTTCCTACCCAAGACTTAGAACCAGCCATTTATCCACGATCCCCTAGATTCTTTTACTGGAGAATGGTATTTGAAGCAAAGATCTGGGAGCTAGGTGTGCTTGTTGCTATTGGGGTGTTGTTTTTTGAGGTCCTCTCAATGGAAAGAGAAAGAAAATACGTGTGCCTGCTAACCCATGTAAACAAACATATCTATAAATATTTCTGCATATGTCCTTCTGTATCTGTATCACTCTAACTATGAGCTCATATTGACTTCTCCATCTCTAATTGGTTGTCACATGGATCATTCTAGACTTCCCTGGATGACTATAACCTCCCATTCCAACTCAGTTACTTAATTGTTCAATTCCAGTGCATGTGTATAGTTTCAGACTTGATTGACAAGATTAATACATGTTATATAGACTGAATGTTTATGTCCCCTCAAAACCCATAAATTGAAAACCTAATCCCCAGTGGGGTGGTATTAAGGGGTGGGACCTTTGGGAGGTGATTAGATCATGAGGGCAGAGTCCTTATGAATGAGATTGGTGCCCTTGTGAAAGAGACCCCACACAGCCACCCTGCCCCCTTTCACTGTGTGAGGACACTGTGACGAGACGGCCATCCATGAACCGTGAAGTGGGCCCTCACCAGCTACAGGATCTGCCTGCACCTTAATCTTGGACTTCCCAGCCTCCAGAACTGTGAGAAATCAATTTCTGTTGTTAATAAGCAACTCAGTCTATGGTATTCTGTTATATGTAGCAAGCCAAACAGATTAAAACAACACAGAATTGTTTAAAGATTTTAAAATCAATACAACAAATCAAACCAACCAATAGAAAAACTGATAGAAGATATCAACATTTGATTCCTACAAGAAGATATTTGAATAGCAAAAAACATATGAAAAAATACTGGTTTTTATATCTTGCAAAGCTAAGAATTGGCCAGGATGTGAAGCAATAGTAACAGCAGTTGTCATACACTTAGAGTAAGTTAGTTTGAAATACCACTTTAGAGAATCATTTAACAATATCCTGTGGTAGGAGATGTGCCCAATTTAAGACATAAGCCTTGCAAGATTATTGTCTAATACATCAGAATGTTCTGAATTGGATTTCTGATGAAATAAGTATTGCAGGAACTATACGTTTTATCAACATGTGAAGAAAAATATGTTTTTTATACAACTGACTATGGTAAAGCAATGAAAATGATGAATAAAAACTACGTATTATGAAACTGAGTGGAAAATGCTTTTGAAGAAGATAAAGTAAAATACATGTCTTGACTGCCGGATTCAGACCCAGGCAGGTTCACTATGGATTCAGTAAGCCCAGAAAATAACAACGGAGTGTCTCTGGGTAGAAGGTCTTATACTGGCCTTTATTCTTGTAGTGGCAGGTCAAGTGCTAGAATCCCGACTGCCTCTGGGACAGTCTGCATGCAGCAAGCCAGTCTCTGCCTCCAGGCCTCTGCCACCTCGCAGCCCCACAGCACTGGGAGGAGCTCTTCATATAGAGTCAATGATAACTTCTTGCACATACGTGTGCAAGCCTAAGCCTGCGAGCATTGCACGTGCCCAGTGGGCAAGCACACCAGGGTTAGGTGAGAATCCTGGCCAGAGGAACTTTCGTTTTCTCTACATGTTATAATGTATATGTTTTAAAATAAAATCATATTATATTACTGAATGTGGGTACTCTACTTTTGTCTGTTCATTTTTTAACAGAGTGCCTGCCCTTTAGCGGACTTTCAAAACCAATAAAAAAGGTAAAGAGCAAAGCATTAAAAATCAATGTGGGAAAAATCTGATGTTTCCTTAGTGTTATATTTTATAGAAAATAAGTGAGATTAGTAAAAAAAAAACTAACTTTTTTTGGTCTGATTTCTACCTCTTGATGTTCTGAAGCCATTGGTTCTCGGGTTTAAAAAAAAATCAGGTAATTAGCAAAGCATAAAATAAATAGAATATTCCTTGATTCTTAACAGAGTTTCACAAGTTGACCGATGAGACCCAGTGATGGGGTAAATACTTAAAAACCTAGAAGACAGGGATAGAACATCAGGTGTTACATACTGAGCAAAATAATAGCAGTGAGTGAGGAGTTTTCCAATGCAGTCACAAGAAAAAGGCTATCAAAAGGGTTGGTTACTAACCGTTCTCAGTATGCTCAGCTATAGTGGTCAGTGATGGATTTTTTATCTGATGTTTGTCAACAAAATGTTAATTTGTGGAAATTTTATTCTTTGCTGCTGTTGGGCCCTTGGTATAAAAGTCAGAATCTCGTCCCCATGGGACTGAGCTTTTGCCAGAAAAGCTTTACACGCAGTAACAAAACAACATCTGAATGCTATCAAGATCTAAAAGCAAGTCCCTGGTAGTTTGCCCTTAGCTTTTGAGTGGTGATTGATGACTAGTTAGTGCAAGTAGCAGTTTATTCGTTATGGTTTCATTACAGCTGCGCTTGTAGGCTGGGTCGGATGACTCACAGGAAATAACGATGACCGTGCAGAGCTGAAGGTGGCTGTCCATCCCTCTTTGGATCAGACTCTTCTGCAGAAGTGGTTTAGAGAACAGTGACCAGGAGGGGCGCTCACCTCCCATTTGGGGCAGTTCTAGAATCAGCCAAAGGCAGGAAGAGCTCATTTTCTATTCTCAGCTTCTCAAAAGAGTTCTACATGGGCCATTGGTGGGTGATAGGTCAGAACCTAAGTCAAGAGTATCTAGTATAGGCTGAGGTGAGAATGAACTTTGGGAGGGGTTAAGCCTGCTTGTAACTGGGTGTTCAAAAGACGGATTCTCATCAATATGGGAGGTGAATGTTCAGTCTGCAGAAAGGTGCCCTTCTCAACATCTGTTTCAGAAGGAATACATTAACTACCTTCCAGAATAAATGGAATCTCAGCCAGGGAAATGGAGGGAAGTAAAAAGGGAAGAGAGACACATTAAAAGTATTATAGAGTCCTACTTTTATAGTAAGTGTCTTTGTTGTGTATATTCATGTAGAGCAGTGTCAGGACACCATGACTTCACCTACTGACCATGTTTAAGAAGGAAATTATGGGACTTGATCATGTAAGGAAATTTCTCTGACTCATTCTTTTTCCCTGTCTTGTGATAAAAATATTACTTTCTTGAGACACATAAGATTACATACTAAATTAGGGATTAAAGATAGTGGCATGAAAGGAGAGATACAGGCTTCCTCCTAAAACCGCATATAAAATGAAAACATAATTAATACAACTAATCCTGAAAGAGCAACAGGAAAGAGGACTGCACCAGACTGCATACACCTGGAGAAAAGAGCAGACCTCACAGAACAGGTAACGTACCAAAGCTGTGACCCAGTAGGACCCAAGCCCTTTCCCCACCCCAGCTCACCGGTGGGAGGAAGAGAAACCAAGCAGGAAGTGGAGGCCTGGGACTGCTGAATACCTAACTTTGGAGATCTGCTCTGGGAGCACAAACCTACATTTCATGGTGCTTGCATGATACTCTCATGATTTTGGGGTTGGAAAGCTAAGACAGGCAGAATTCCTGGAGAGACTGATTCCAGCTGCTTGTGGAAAGCAGGGATCCATATCTGGCTGCTCTGGGACAAAAGAAAGGCAGGCAGTCTGACAGACTTCCTAACAAGGAAGCCCTTGGCAAGAGGGCTGCTAAAGGGGCAAGGACTGTACAGAGCTTACTTCTCAGGAGAGAGGACAGGTAGACAAAATTGTCTGGGGGCACTCTGCCCAGCAGGTTGGGAACTTTGCCATATAGACTCTCATATTTAAGGAGGAAAATTTCTTTTTCCTCCTTAGACGATCTTCAGGTGCTTCAGCTCCTTGGCTGGCTACACAGCTCCAAGGACCCCCTCCGTGATACACAGCCTACTTTGCCTTTCTCCTGGCCAGCCCCACTTGGCTCACAAACCAGCAAACTCCACCCTGGTGTTAGCCCAGCCAGAGGGAAGATCTGTCTACAGCAACTACAAATGCAAAGCATAGAGGCTTATACCTGTGTACTTGACCCACTGGTTCAGGCAGTGGAGATAGGCATAGCAGCCAGGAAGCAGGAAACAGCTCTTTCCTCCACCCAGGCACCAATACCACGCCCCTATGACCCCTGATATTGCTTCAGGGGCTGAGCAGCTAATGGGAGTAGAGCTGGGCACTAGAGGGCGCCATATACAAATATGAAATGCCAAAGAAACCTGGTTCAGAGTAAAATTATTAATACAACTCCTGAGAAAGATTTAAATGACGTCGACCTCATGACTCTTCCTGAAAGGGAGTTCAAACTAAAAATCATTAACATGCCCATGGAGGTACGGAAAGATATTCAAGAACTCAGGAATGAATTCCGGTCAGAGATCCAATTGTTGAAGAGCACAATGGAGGGTATCAAAAGCAGATTGGATACAGTGGAGGAGATGATAAATGAAATAGAAATTAGAGAAGAGGGATTACAAAGTGGCCCAGGCACATAGAGAAAAAAGGATCCCTAAGAATGAAAGAATATTGAGAGAACTGTGTGACCAATACAAACAGAACAATATCCGCATTATATCCAGTACCAGAAGAAGAAGAAGAGAGAAAAAGGATAGAAAGTGTCTTTGAGGAGATGATTGTTGAAAACTTCCCCAATCTGGGGAAGGAGATAATCTCTCAGGTCATGGAGATGCACAGATCTCCCAACGCAAGGGACCCAAGGAAGACAACATCAATACATACAGTAATTAAAATGGCAAAGATCAAGGATAAGGACAGACTATTAAAAGCAGCCAGAGAGAGAAATAAGATCATATACAAAGGAAAGCCCATCAGGCTATCATCACACATCTTAACAGGAACTTTACAGGCCAGAAGGGAGTGGCATGATGTATTTAATGCAATGAAACAGAAGGGCCTGAACCAAGAATACTTTATCTGGCAAGATTATTATTTAAATTTGAAGGAGGGATTAAACAATTTCCAGATAAGCAAAAGTTGAGAGAATTTACCTCCCACAAACCATCTCTACAGTGTATTTCAGAGGGACTGCTAAGGATGGAAGTGTTCCAAGGTTTAATAGCTATCACAAGACATAATAAAAGCACAGTAAAGGAAGTAGAACAGCTAATTACCAAGCAAATGCAAAATTAAATTAACTATCCCCAAAGTCAATCAAGGGATAGACAAAGAGTACAGAATATGATACCTAAGAAATAAAGAATGGAGGAGGAAGAAAAAGGAGGAAGAAAAAAAAAAGAACCTTTAGATCATGTTTGTAATAGCATATTACGTGAGTTAAGTTAGACTCTTAGATAGTAAGGAAGTTACTCTTGAACCTTTGGTAATCACGAATCTAAAGCCTGCAATGGCAACACGTACGTATGTATCAATAATCACCTTAAATGTAAATGGACTGAATGCATCAATCAAAAGACATAGAGTCAATGAATGGATAAAAAAACAAGACCCATCTATATGCTGCATACAAGAGACTCACTTTAAACCCAAAGACATATACAGGCTAAAAGTGAAGGGATGGAAAAAGATACTTCATGCAACTAATCGTGAGAAAAAAGCAGTAGTTGCAGTACTTGTATCAGACAAAATAGACTTCAAAACAAAGAAAGTCACAAGAGACAAAGAAGGACATTCCATAATGATAAAAGCGTCAATCCAACAAGTAGATATAACCATTGTAAATATCTATGCACTCAACACAGAAGTACATACATATGTGCAACAAATTCTAAAAGAATTAAAAGGAGAAATAGAATGCAATGCATTCATTGTAGGAGACTTCAACACTTCATTAACTCTGAAGGACAGATCAACCAGACAGAAAATAAGTAAGGAGACAGAGGCACTGAACAACACAATGGAACAGATGGACCTAACAGACATCTACAGAACTCTACACCCAAAAGCAACAGGATACACATTCTTCTCAAGTGCACACGGAACATTTTCAAGAATAGATCATATCCTAGGCCACAAAAAGAGCTTTGGTAAATTCAAAAAGATTGAAATTGTATCAACCAGGTTGTCAGACCACAAAGGTATGAAACTAGAAATAAATTATGCAAAGAAAAGGAAAAATACCACAAACACATGGTGGCTTCACAACATGCTCCTAAATAATCAACAGATCAATGACCAAATAAAAACAGAGATCAAGCAATATATGGAGACAAATGACAACAATAATTCAACACCATAAAATCTGTGGGACACAGCAAAGACTATGTTAAGAGGAAAGTATATTGCAATACAGGCCTACATCAGGAAAGAAGAACAATCCCATATGAGCAGTCTAAACTCAAAATTAACAAAACTAGAAAAAGAACAAAGAAGGCCCAAAATCAGTAGAAGGAGGGACATAATAAATATTAGAGCAGAAATAAATAAAATTGAGAAGAATAAAACAATAGAAAGAATCAGTGAAAGCCAGAGTTGGTTCTTTGAGAAAATAAACAAAATTAGATAAACCCCTAACCAGACTTATCAAGAAAAAAAGAGAGTCTACTGACATAAACAGAATCAGAAATGAGAAAGGAAAAATCACTACAGATACCACGGAAATACAAAGAATTATTAGAGAATACTATGAAAAATTATATGCTAACAAACTGGATAACCTAGCAGAAATGGACAACTTTCTAGAAAAATACAACCTTCCAAGTCTGACCCAGAAAGAAACAGAAAATCTCAACAGACCAATTACCAGCAATGAAATTGAATTGGTAATCAAAAACTTACCTAAGAACAAAACGCCTGGACCAGATGGCTTCACCACTGAATTTTATCAAACATTTAGTGAAGACCTAATACTCATCCTCCTTAAAGTTTTCCAAAGAGTAGAAGAAGAGAGAATACTTCAAAACTCATTCTATGAGGCCAGCATCACTCTAATACCAAAACCAGGCAAAGACACCACAAAAAAAGAAAATTACAGACCAATATCCCTGATGAACATAGATGCAAAAATACTCAACAAAATATTAGCAAACCGAATTCAAAAATACATCAAATGGATCATCCATCATGATCAAGTAGGATTTATGCCAGGGATGCAAGTATGATACATTTGAAAATCCATCAACATAATCTACCACATCAACAAAAAGAAGGACAAAAACCACATGATCATCTCCATAGATGCTGAAAAAGCATTCGATAAAATTCAACATCCATTCATGATAAAAACTCTCAACAAAATGGGTATAGAGGGCAAGTACCTCAACATAATAAAGGCCATATATGACAAACCCACAGCCAACATTATACTTAACAGCGAGAAGCTGAAAGCTTTTCCTTTAAGATCAGGAACAAGACAAGGATGCCCACTCTCCCCACTTCTATTCAACATAGTACTGGAGGTCCTAGTCACAGCAATCAGACAACACAAAGAAATAAAAGGCATCCAGATTGGCAAGGAAGAAGTTAAACTGTTCCTGTTTGCAGATGACATGATATTGTACATAAAAAACCCTAAAGAATCCGCTCCAAAACTATTAGATCTAATATCTGCATTCAGCAAAGTTGTGGGATGCAAAATTAATACACAGAAATCTGTGGCATTCCTATACACTAACAATGAACTAGCAGAGAGAGAAATCAGGAAAACAATCCCATTCTCACTTGCATCAAAAAGAATAAAATACCTGGGAATAAACCTAACTAAGGAAGTGAAAGACCTATACTCTGAAAACTACAAGACACTCATGAGAGAAATTAAAGAAGATACCAATAAATGGAAACACATCCTGTGCTCATTGATAGGAATAATTAATATTGTCAAAATGGCCATCCTGCCTAAAGCAATCTTCAAAGAACTAGAGCAAATCGTTCTAAAATTCATATGGAACCACAAAAGACCCTGAATAGCCAAAGCAATTCTGAGAAGGAAGAAGAAAGCTGGGGGGATTACGCTCCCCAACTTCAAGCTCTACTACAAAGCCACAGTGGTCAAGACAATTTAGTACTGGCACAAGAACAGACCCATAGACCAATGGAACAGACTAGAGAGCTGTGATATAAACCCAAGCATATATGGTCAATTAATATACGATAAAGGAGCCATGGACATACAATGGGGAAATGACAGCGTCTTCAACAACTGGTGTTGGCAAAACTGGACAGCTACATGAAAGAGAATGAAACTGGATTATTGTTTAACCCCATACACAAAAGTAAACTTGAAATGAATCAAGGACCTGAATGTAAGTCATGAAACCATAAAACTCTTAGAAGACAACATAGGCAAAAATCTCCTGAATATAAGCATGAGCAACTTCTTCCTGAACGCATCTCCTCAAGCAAGGGAAACAAAAGCAAAAATGAACTCATGGGACTACATCAAACTAAAAAGTTT
>JAVSCE010015592.1:0-60510 GCA_032199065.1 Smutsia gigantea | reverse complement strand
TATATTTTAGTGAACATAATTAAACGCTTTCAGATTTCTCTCCAGCTCTCACAGTCTCAAATTCCATAATAGTGATGATGGATAAATATTTAACTTTTAAAATGGTTCAAAGCACTATATATAAATTTTATTTAATCATCAAAACAAACTTAGAAGAAGCTTGATTATCTCTGTTGCAGGAGACACAAATGAGCTTCAGAAAAATTAAGTAATTGGCCAAAGTTTCATAGTAAATAGAAGAGAGAAGCCATTCTCTTATTTGTTGTTGTATTGCCCCACTTATAAATTCCTGGACTGGGATGTTTTCAAAGACATAACCCGTATGATTATGAAGAAAGTATGTCTCAAAATGGCCCTTTGAAAACACAGTATTTTTTTAATTACACAAAAAGACTTTGTAAAAAAATAAAATAACCAAGATGGCCCCTGTTTGCAGAGAACATTCTATAGGTCCAAGCAAGACTTATGTAAGCCAAACAATGTAACATAGTATATATTATGTGTCCCACATTTGATACGCATGGGCTTACCTGAGAATTTATCTGGGGAGAAATCATATTGTAACACTTTATTAACATCTCCTTTTCCCTCAGACAGAAACACACACACACACAACTGTATATATATAAATGCAAGTTAAAATTATCAAGGACAGCCTTACAAGGGACAAAGAAAGGTAACACAGACATATTATTTAACTGGACTACGCTGAGAGCTTTAAAGGTAAAAACACCAGACGCAAACTTGAAACCTGAAGACAGACACAGAGAAATCAGGTGACCTGTGAGACATGCTGGGGAGGACCTCATACTCCCAAGTCCCCAGATCATACTGGTTCCTCTCTGTTCCAAGGTTGCTTGGTCAGCTATTCAATTCTGCGAACTGCCAAGTATCCTTCAAATAAATCTGTCTGAATGAGCCAGAGTTGGTTTCCCCTTGTTGAAATCGAAAGAGCATTAGCTGTTCTAGAAGGGAAGGTAACACACAGCAGCTAAGGTGACTGTCAGGGCAGCCCACAGACAAGGCTTAGGAGAGGACCAGAATGGAGACGGTTGTAAGCTGGAAGTGCTCTGGAGTGGCGCGCCCTTCAGCACCAGCCGAGGGTTATCTCCTTCCCTACAGCCTGCCTTCTAAGCTCTTCCTCAAAGTGTGATGTGTGAAGCAGCAGAGCACCACTCAGGGGCATATTAGAAACCAGAATGTCAGCCCCCACCCCCACAG
This sequence comes from Smutsia gigantea, assembly GCA_032199065.1. Classification (NCBI taxonomy): domain Eukaryota; kingdom Metazoa; phylum Chordata; class Mammalia; order Pholidota; family Manidae; genus Smutsia; species Smutsia gigantea. The sequence continues at coordinate 59,289 of JAVSCE010015592.1, read as the reverse complement.
ACTGGCTATGTCAGAATTTGCACTTTAACAAGATCCCCCAGTGATTAATATGCACCCCAATCATACTGAAGTTTGAGAAGTACTCATCTAAGTAATAGTCCCAATTAGCTCTATCTTGACTGTGCTTAGAAATAAAGTCTCCTCTTAATATAAATCAGTGTTCTGTTTAAGTGTCAAAATATATGACTCAGACACTGTCTGGTTTCTTTTCTCCTACTGACTACGGAGAAGTTGGCCAGAATTTGACCTCAATTTCACTGGATCGAGATCCACTTCCAAGGTGTAAGATCAAGGTCTTCTAGTACTCAGGGTCTCAAGTTCTCCAAAGGCCCACAGAGTTGGCTACATATTTCTCTTCCAAGATGTGCTTCTCTTCAACTCCCAGAGCAGCTGAATTTCAGAAACAATTCCTAGAGCACATTCTCCATGAAACTTGCAGCTAGTGGACTTATCTGCTCTTCCATCCCAAATCCCTTCCAGCTCTGTGACATTGTTTCAGGGGGCTCTGAGTTGATCTAGTAAGCAGAGCAAAGAAACAAGACACAGAGAAAAGGGGAGGAAAATGACACTGTCTGAGTCCTGGGCAATGAAGGAGATGGGTGCCTGGCTTGGGCTGAGCTGAGAACCATTCTGCATTTGGGCACGAGCAAGCATGGATCCAAGACTGGAACAAAGAAATACTGGAGTCCAGAAGGGGAAAAAAAGGCATTGATTCCAAACTGTGAAAAGAAGATAGAATCAAGAGGAAAGAGTTGTCAGCAATTTGTTCCAGCCCTTGGTCTGCGTGGACCTCTCCCCAACAATCCTTTCTTAAGAGAGCCCCTGATGACTGAGCTCTGCTTCCCAGGCCTACAAGTTTGAGGTCCCTTGAGTGCAGAGGCCAAAGGATAGAGAAAGTTAAGATTCCAGAGAGAGCACAGAAAACTCCAACACCAGGACATCTGAATGGGAGGAAAAGAGAATACTGAGGCTCAGGGACCCCACAATTTCATTAGTGAATAGCAAAACTAGTTTCAGGACTTGCTCCTACCCTGTCAGGTGCACTGACGTTCATCCACATGTTCATACCTGAAGACCACTCCCATTTCTGCTTGAGCCTTTCTGGAATAGTGACCAACGTTGATGCTTCACCATGTGAGGGATGTGACATTGCTAGGTATTACTGATGAGTTATTTCCCACTGTGACTGAGTGAAACTTTTCCCTTGTGCTCGAGCAAGTTGTCCCTGTCGTGCAAAAATGCCCAAAACTGCAGTAGACACCGAGGTCTCAGAATCTCTTGATTCCAAAGGCAACTGAACGAACTTTTCTCCCAAATCATCACCCCCCCCCATGTGCACACATGCTAAGATCCCCCTTCCTAACTGGGGTGGGAATGGGAGACATACTGGTAGGATCTCTGAGAGGGGCTGCCACAACCCAATGGGTTCTCAGGAGTGGGATGAGGGCAAGGACAGCAGAATTTCTAGGGAAGTTTGGGGTTCTGAGAACAGAGGATATTCTCTACTTCCAGTCTGGAACTCTGGGGCCTCACACAAGTTCCTGGGGTGAAAGTACAGGATGGAGCTGGAATGGCTGAGGGGGAAGGCAGGGAAGAAAGGGACATTGGAGTCTCTGTCAGGTTTCCCGGTGTGTTGAGAAAGAGGAGATCAAGAGCTTACTCGGTTGAGGTATGGACCAATCAAGACAAAACATGAAGGAGCTAAATTTACCTGGAATTAACCTAATTTAGTATTTCACTATTAGGCAGAAAGGAAGCTGAAAAAAGAAGTATTGAGATCATCTAGTTATAGAAAGACATTTACACATACATTATACACACTGAGTTCAGGACTTGAAATTCAAACTCTCTACAAATGTAAAGAATGAATAAGCGATTCAGACACTGCCCTATGTGTGTCACCAACAGAGCCCGACATGGTTACTGCAGAGCTAAGCAAGAGAGATTAGATGCTGGTTAGCAAAACAATTGTTATCTTTTTGTAGTGCAGGACTTATCTGAGATGTAGTTTTCTTCATTATATAGGTTAAAAAAAAAATAATGGCTCTCCAGAAGTTTTCTTCTAACACACTGAATGCATCAGAAAGAAAAGGTGAATCCCAGTGAATTTAGGGGAGACATACCTTTCTAGACTTCTCTGAATGCAAACTGAAAAATATTTTCATATACAGAGTATCATTATCTTAAGCATCTTAGCACCTGTGTATTCTGCCTCCAGGTTCCCAGCATTGGAGAGACCCCCCACTCTGGCTGCTGAGGTGAGCACCATGCTCTGGATGAACATTTCCCCTCCAGCAGAGATGAGATCTGCCACTCTTCTCTGTGTAGAGGCAAAATGTTACATGCTTCACATTTCATTCTGACGTTCCTGCCCTCTATTTCAGTTTTTTTTATATAATTTAATTTAGTATCATTAATCTACAATTACATGTGCAATATTATGCTTATTAAACTAGACCTTCTTCAGGTCCCCCCCACCAACCTCATTAGAGTCACTGTCCATCAGCATAGTGAGATGCTATAGAATCACTACTTGTCTTCTCTGAGTTGTACAGCCCTCCTCCCCGTGCCCGCCCAACATTACGTCTGCTAATCATAATACCCCTTTTTCCCTCTTATCCATCCCTTCCCACCCATCTTCCCCAGTCCCTTTCCCTTTGGTAACTATTAGTCCGATCTTCGGTTCTGTGAGTCTCCTGCTGTTTTGTTCCTTCAGTTTCTTTTTCTTTGTTCTTATACTCCACATATGAGTGAAATCATTTCATACTTGTCTTTTTCGGCTTGGCTTATTTCACTGAGCATAATATCCTCTAGCTCCATCCATGTTGTTGCAAATGGTAGGATTTGTTTTCTTCTTATGGCTGAATAATATTCCATTGTGTATATGTACCACCTCTTCTTTATCCATTCATCTACTGATGGACACTTAGGTTGCTTCCATTTCTTGGCTATTGTAAATAGTGCTGCGATAAACATAGGAGTGCATATGTCTTTTTCAAACTGGGCTGCTGCAGTCTTAGGGTAAATTCCTAGGAGTGGAATTCCTGGGTCAAATGGTATTTCTATTTTGAGTTTTTTGAGGAACCTCCATACTGCTTTCCACAATGGTTGAAATAATTTGCAGTCCATCCAGCAGTGTAGGAGGGTTCCCTTTTCTCCACATCCTCGCCAACATTTGTTGTTGTTTGTGTTTTGGATGTTGGCCATCCTCACTGGTGTGAGGTGGTATCTCATTGTGGTTTTAATCTGCATTTCTCTAATGGTTAGCGATGTGGAGCATCTTTTCGTGTGCCTGTTGGCCATCTGAATTTCTTCTTTGGAGAAGTGTCTATTCATGTCCTCTGCCTATTTCTTAATTGGATTATTTGCTTTTTGTTTGTTGACGTGTGTGAGTTCCTTATATATTTCAGATAACAACCCCTTATCGGATACGTCATTTATGAATATATTCTCCCATACTGTAGGGTGTCTTTCTGTTCTACTGATGGTGTCCTTTGCTGTACAGAAGGTTTTCAGCTTGATATAGTCCCACTTGTTCATTTTTGCTTTTGTTTCCCTTGCCCGGGGAGATATGTTCATGAAGAAGTCGCTCATGTTTATGTCCAAGAGATTTTTGCCTACGTTTTTTTCTAAGAGTTTTATGGTTTCATGACTTACATTCAGGTCTTTGATCCATTTTGAGTTTACTTTTGTGTACGGGGTTAGACAATGATCCAGTTTCATTCTCTTCCATGTAGCTGTCCAGTTTTTCCAACACCAACTGCTAAAGAGGCTGTCATCTCCCCATTGTATATCCAAGGCTCCTTTATCAAATATTAATTGACTGTATATGTTTGGGTTAATGTTTGGATTTTCTATTCTGTTCCACTGGTCTGTGGGTCTGTTTTTGTGCCAATACCAAATTGTCTTGATTACTGTGGTTTTGTAGTAGAGCTTGAAGTCAGGGAGTGTAATTCCCCCTGTTTTATTCCTCCTTCTCAGTATTGCTTTGGGTATTCGGGGTCTTTTGCAGTTCCACATGAATTTTAGAGTTATTTGTTCCAGTTCATTGAAGAAAGCTGTTGGTATTTTGATAGGGATTGCGTTGAATCTGTAAATTGCTTTAGGTAGTATACCCATTTTGACAACATTTATTCTTCCTAGCCAAGAGCATGGGATGCATTTCCATTTGTTAGTGTCCTCTTTAATTTCTCTTAGGAGTGTCTTGTAGTTTTCAGAGTACAGGTCTTTCACTTCCTTTGTTAGGTTTATTCCTAGGTATTTTATTCTTTTTGATGCAATTGTGAATGGAATTGTTTTTCTGATTTCTCTTTCTGTTAGTTCATAATTAGCGTATAGGAAAGCAACAGATTTCTGTGTGTTAATTTTGTATCCTGCAACTTTGCTGAATTCAGATATTAGTTCTAGTAGTTTGGGAGTGGAGTCTTTAGGGTTTTTTATGTAAAGTATCATGTCATCTGCAAATAGTGACAATTTGACTTCTTCTTTACCAATCTGGATGCCTTGTATGTCTTTGTTTTGTCTGATTGCTGTGGCTAGGACCTCCAGTACTATGTTGAATAACAGTGGAGAGAGTGGGCATCCCTGCCTTGTTCCCGATCTTAGATGAAAAGCTTTCAGCTTCTCGCCATTAAGAATGATGTTAGCTGTGGGTTTGTCATATATGGCCTTTATGATGTTGAGGTACTTGCCGTCTATACCCATTTTTTGAGAGTTTTAATCAGGAATGGATGCTGAATTTTGTCAAATGCTTTTTCAGCATCTATGGAGATGATCATGTGGGTTTTTGTTCTTCTTTTTGTTGATGTGGTGGATGATGTTGATGGATTTTCGAATGTTGTACCATCCTTGCATCCCTGGGATGAATCCCACTTGATCATGGTGTATGATCCTCTTGATGTATTTTTGAATTCGTTTGCTAATATTTTGTTGAGTATTTTTGCATCTACATTCATCAGGGATATTGGTCTGTAATTTTCTTTTTTGGTGAGGTCTTTGCCCGGTTTTGGTATTAGAGTAATGCTGGCTTCATAGAATGAGTTTGGAAGTATTCCCTCCTCTTCTATTTTTTGGAAAACTTTAAGGAGAATGGGTGTTATTTCTTCTCTATATGTCTGGTAGAATTCAGAGGTGATTCCATCAGGTCCAGGGGTTTTGTTTTTAGGTAGTTTTTTGATTACCGATTCAATTTCATTGCTGGTGATTGGTCTGTTTAGTTTTTTTGTTTCTTGCTTGGTCAGTCTTGGGAGGTTGTATTTTTCTAAGAAGTTGTCCATTTCTTCTAGGTTTTCCAGCTTGTTAGCATATAGATTCTCATAGTATTCTCTTATAATTCTTTGTATTTCTGTGGGTTCTGCGGTGATTTTTCCTTCTCATTTCTGATTCTGTTTATGTGTGTAGATTCTCTTTTTCTCTTAATGAGTCTGGCTAGGAGTTTATCTATTTTGTGTATTTTTTTCAGAGAACCAGCTCTTGGTTTCACTGATTTTCTGTATTGTTTTATTCTTCTCAATTTTATTTATTTCTTCTCTGATCTTTACTGTGTCCCTCCTTCTGGTGACTTTGGGCCTCATTTGTTCTTCTTTTTCCAATTTCAGTAATTGTGTCTTTAGACTATTCATTTGGGAATGTTCTTCCTTCTTTAAATAGGCCTGGATTGCAATATACTTTCCTCTTAGAACTGCCTTTGCTGCGTCCCACAGAAGTTGTGGCTTTGTGTTGTTGTTGTCATTAGTCTCCATATATTCTTTGATTTCTGTTTTGATTTGGTCGTTAACCCATTGATTAATTAAGATAATGTTGTTAAGTCTCCATGTATTTGTGAGCCTTTTTGATTTCTTTCTAAAATTTATTTCTAGTTTTATACCTTTGTGATCTAAGAATTTGGTTGGTAGGATATCAATATTTTTGAGTTTACTGAGGTTCTTTTTGTGGCCTAGTATGTGGTCTATTCTGGAAAATGTTCCATGTGCACTTGAGAAGAATGTGTATCCTGTTGCTTTTGGGTGCAGAGTTCTGTAGATGTCTGTTAGGTCCATCTGGTCTAGTGTGTTGTTCAGTGCCTCTGTGTCTTTACTTATTCTCTGTCTGGTTGATCTGTCCTTTGGAGTGAGTGGTGTGTTGAAGTCTCCTAAAATGAATGCAGTGCTGTTTATTTCTTCCTTTATTTCTGTTAGTATTTGTTTCACATATGCTGGCGCTTCTGTGTTGGGTGCATATATATTTATAATGGTTATATCTTCTTGTTGGACTGACCCCTTTATCATTATGTAGTGTCCTTCTTTATCTCTTGCTACTTTCTTCGTTTTGAAGTCTATTTTGTCTGATACAAGTACTGCAACACCTGCTTTTTTCTCCTTGTTGTTTACATGAAATATCTTTTTCCATCCCTTCACTTTTAGTCTGTGTATATCTTTGGATTTGAGGTGAGTTTCTTGTAGGCAGCATATAGATGGGTCTTGCTTTTTATCCATTCTGTTACTCTGTGTCTTTTGATTGGTGCATTCAGTCCATTTACATTTAGGGTGATTATTGATAGGTATGTACTTATTGCCATTGCTGGCTTTAGATTCGTGGTTACCAAAGGTTCAGGGGTTGCTTCTTTACTATTTAACAATCTAACTTAACTTTCTTGTTAAGTTATTGTAAACACTGTCTGATGTTTCTTTATTTCTCTCTCTTCTTATTCTTCCTCCTCCATTCTTTATATACTAGGTGTTTTATTTTTTGCCTTTAGTTGGTATTTGGATGATCTGCTTTCTTTGCTATGATTTTATTTTTTCTGGTGACATCTTTTTAGCCTTAGGGGTGCTTCCCTCTAGAGCAGTCCATTTAAGATAGCCTGGAATGGTGGTTTATGAGAGGCAAACTCTCTCAACTTTCGCTTCTCTGGAAATTGTTTAATCCCTCCATCATATTTAAATGATAATCGTGCTGGATACAATATTTTTGCTTCGAGGCCCTTCTGTTTCATTGCGTTAAATATATCATGCCATTCTCTTGTGGCCTGTAAGGTTTCTGTTGAGAAGTCTGATGATAGTCTGATGGTTTTTCCTTTGTAGGTGATCTTGTTTCTCTCGCTAGCTGCCTTTAAAACTCTGTCTTTATCTTTGATCTTTGCCATCTTAATTATTATGTGTCTTGGTGTTGTCTTCCTTGGGTCCCTTGTGTTGGGAGATCTGTGGGCTTCGGTGGACTGCGAGACTATTTCCTTCCCCAGCGAGGGAAAGTTTTCAGCAATTATTTCTTCAAAGACACTTTCTATCCCTTTTTCTCTCTCTTCTTCCTCTGGTACTCCTATAATGCGAATATTGTTCCATTTAGATTGGTCACACAGTTCTCTTAAAATTCTTTCATTCCTAGCAATCCTTTTATCTCTCTCTGCCTCAGCTTCTCTGTATTCCTGTTCTCTGATTTCTATTCCATTGACAGTCTCTTGCATCTCATCCAGTCTGCTGTTAAGCTCATTGATCGCTTGTCTGATTTCTGCATTGTCTTTCCTCACTTCCCTCACTTCCTCCCTCAGCTCTTGCACATTTCTCTGTAGATCCATCAGCATGGTTATGACTTTTATTCTGAATTCTTTTTCAGGAAGACTGTGCATTTCTATCCCTTCAGGCTCCCTCTCTGGGGTTGTCTGGTTGATTTTCGTCTGGACCATATTCCTCTGTCTTTTCATGGCTATTGAAGTAGTTGCTGGTAGTTGCCACGTATGTCAGCTGGGCTCTTTAAGACCGCCTCTTGGGGTGCCGAGTCCTCTCGGGTGTAGCTGTTCACTGTGCGCTTTCCTGTGTATTCTGGTCTCTCTTTTAGGAATAGTTGTATTGGCTGTATTTTCGTAGATAAATATAGTGTTGGGAGGAGACTTCTGCCACCCTGCCCATGCCGCCATCTTCCCGGAAGTCTCTATTTCAGTTTTATTAATGTAATTGGTTTGCAAAAGGTATAATAATCCATCCCAATATTGCTTCATGTGAAAAATAGTTTCCAAAATTACTTGTGACATTTCTTAGATTTTAATTTGAGAAGTATCTTCACATGCCTTAATTCCTGAAACTAAATAGAACATATTTCAATATATACCCAGATATTATTGAAAGCTAAAGTCTTTTTTTAAATTGAGATGTAAGAGACCTATAGTATTGTATAATTTTAGATGCACGATTTGATATGTATTTGAGCAATGAGCACAATAAGTTAACATTCATCACCTGACATAGTTCTAAATTTTTTTCTTATGAGGGGAACTTTTAGATCTTCTCCCTTAACAACTTTCAAATATACAATACAGTACTGCTAACTATAGTCCATGCTGTATATCACATCCCAAGGCTTACTTATCTCCTAACTGGAAGTTTGTACATTTTGACCCTTTCACCGATTTTACTGTTCCCCCATCCCAACACCCGCCTCTGGCAACCACCAATCTGTTCTCGGTCAGTCCAGTTTTTTGTTTTTGTTTTTTTAATTCCACATGTGAGTGAAATCATACAGTATTTGTCCTTCTCTGGCTTATTTCACTAAGCATAATTCCCTCAAGGTCCATCTATGTTGTCACAAATGGCAGGATTTCCTTCCTTTTTATAGATGAATATTCCATTACAGATGTGTACGTTATATACACACACACATACACACACACGGGTGTATATGTGTATAGGTAACAATTTCTTTATCCGTTCCTCTGTTGATGGACACTTAGGTTGTTTCCATTTCTTGGTTGTTGTAAATAATGGTGTAATGAACATGGGGGTGCAGATATCTCTTGGAGTTACTGATTTAAATTCCTTCAGATAAATAGCCAGAAGTGGGATTGCAGGATCATATGTTATTTCAGTTTAATTTTTTGAGGAATCTCCATACTGTTTTCCAAAATGGCTGCACCAATTACACTTCCACCAACAGTGCACAAGCATCCCCCTTTCTCCACATCCTCACCAACACTTGTTGTCTTTTTGATAATAGCCATTCTAATAGATGTGAGATGATATCTCATTGTGGTTTATTTCAAACTCCTAATTGTAGATTTCTCACCCATTTCTTTATTTATTTGCTTATGGTTTCTACGTTTTTATCAATTTCTTTTGGTTCTCATTAGATGAGTAATTAATCTTCTTTGCCTTTTATTTCATCCATGGCTTTTTGAAATGACTGCTCAACCTTATTCTTTTCCATCTTGGATAAGTTTAGTTTTCCTCACTTGAAATTTCAGAAAGATAATTCCATATTTCCTCCCCAAAGTCTGGATTTCCTTGTCATAAATTAATATTCTTTCATTTTTTTCACTCTCTGATTCCTTTGGCTCTTTACTTTCATAAAGTTTTTTTCCTCTTCTTTTATTTACTGAGTCCGCATAAACTCTTATTTTGAGCTTGTCCAAGTAAAGGGTTTCTAGAGTGCTGATTGTTAAAATTTCTTTCATTCTGCATTGTAGACAATGGGGAGTTCTGGAGGTAAATGCAACTATTTATATTTCAAGTCATAGTGGGACACCGTTGGACTTACTATTGTAACTCAAACATCTGTTTACTGCCAAGCCAGTGTTAAGAAGTATCCAGAAACAAGAATTCAGTCTGATCAACAAGCAAGGAATCTCAATCACGCAAACTTGCCCAGTGAGGGACTATGAAAATGCCCATCTCAGATCTACTGCAGAGGCCAACTGACCACAGGAGGGAATGCACCACCAGGGTCCTTGGGAGGGAGCTGGGGCTCCAGCACTCCAGACAGCCTGGCCCAGACCTTGTCCAAGCTGCCCTGCAGGCAGAGACCTGCCTCCCCACTCTGCATCCTCTCCCTCCCTTTCCCAGGGGTCAGATACCCCCTCCCAACCCTCTCTCCTTTCTTCCCTCAGAGATATTTCCTCCTGTTGACCTGCTGCATGACAATCCTGTCTTGGCATCTACCTCACAGAGGACCCAGAGGAACATAGACTCACACTGGTTGGTGAGGCATAAACGTTAAGATTACTCTGAAACAAGTTGCATCTTCCTCACACTAGACTTGCCCTGCCCACTGACTTTCCTCTTCTCAAAAGTCACTCAAGAATAGAGAACTTTAATTTATAACCAACTACTTACCTAGCCTGGCCTCCCACCCTAAGAGCCACTCCCTACACCACTCCCTAAAGGCCTAGCAGGGCCACACCTGCCCTGCAGCCTCGCACCCTCCCTACTTACCTAACAAGAACACACACACCCACTTTGCTTTTTCTCAAGTGCTTTTATTCATTTCTAGGAGGCAAGTAAGTTTATCCTTTGAATGTACTCCCCCCCCTTAATAAGCCATTATTACTACATGAAAGTAATAAAAATTAAATGCCTTGCATAAAACTCTCATTGTTGTTACTTTCCCAATCCCTTTGTACAAATATTTCCTTGCTTGGTTTACATGATACCTATGAGCATAGACAGGACCAGTATTATCAGCCCCACTCCCCAGAGGAAGAAACTGAGACCCAGACTAATCTCTGCAGGGGTCACTTACCAAGTCTATCTAGTGAAGGCTTGAACCTGATGACCTCTAAGTCCCTGTCCACTTCCAAAATGGTATGATTTCCTAATTCATCTGAAATCACAGAGCTAGTGGTTAGTGGTAGATTGGGGACCTGAGATGAACATCTTCTGGTGCCAGACTAATTCTCCCACACCATGTTATCTTTGCCGACAGCAGCAATGGCTGACATTTAGGAGCTGTCCCTATTTGCCACGCTTTGTGGTGCTTACTCACCGGGGCATACCTACTCAGCATCCATCCTCCCCCACCCCCTTGTCTAGAGGGGTTCAGTTCCCCACACACTTGTCAGGAGCTGACCCCACCCATGTCCTAAGATATGCTCTGGCTGGTTTAACCTGATCAACACTTTCAGTTCTCCTGGCCACAGTCACGCATCTAGGGGTGGGCCTGAGCCCGAACGGTCTGACCAGGGTGGACTGGAAGATTCTGGCCTGGCATGCAGGAACAAAAGTGCACTCTGTCCTACTGGACATAAATTAGGAAGCACTGGTTTTATTGCTCCCAACAGCCTCTCTGTGGCCCCAAGGGGAAGCCACCAGCTTCTTGTTTGGGCTGAGAGTTTTTAGCAGCTAAAATCTATGAGATGTCTATATCCCTAAAACAATGAACAAACAACACAGGCAAAGACAGATGAGGTGATTGAGACCCAAGAGTTACTCAATTTTGACAGGCTCATACTGCCTATTTGGGAAAGTTAGGACTAGATTTCAACTTTTCCCCAACTGACCCAGGGTGCTCTTGGCCTCAGCAAGTAGAGAATGCACCCCTGTGCAAAGATTCCTGACAAAGATCATAGAGTTCCATCTGCTGAACAGAACCCCAGAAGTATGTTGATGGCAGCAGGGGGAGCGGGGGAGGCAGGGTAAACTGTAAGGGGCTTCCTCTGTTCTGCTTTCCTGCCTCAGGTAGAACTGATGATGGCCTGAGCTGAGCATGACGGGTAACAGGGAACCAGGACTCCATCCCTTCCCCCATCCTAACCCTCTGCCAAGCAAAGAGCCTTGGAGGCTGCCCTGGAGGAAGCAGAGGCTCCTGCCAAGTACCTGCCCACCTGGGGTCAGGGTGAGGGCAGGGCAAGGCTGTGACTATGTGGTGAACAGCTTGCGAAAGAGGTGGGTAAACGGGTAGCCCTGGGGCAACAGGCTTTGGTTCTCAGGCTCCTTGTCAAGAAGAGCCAGAAATAAAGCACATAAATCAAAGAAACACAAAATACATAAAAAGAGAATAGCTATTTTTCCAACTCTCTCACAGGTGTGTCTATACAGTTCTGGAAGAATCAGACACGAAGGGCAGTTTGCATAGTCTGTTTGATCACAGCTAATGTATCATTCATTCATTCATCAAGATGTTTTGAGCACCTACCTTATGCCCTCAAGATAAACTCTGAAAATGAAAGAGAAAAACCCTGTATCCCAGAACTCACATCTTAATGGTAGAGGGGAAGTAAAACAGAATATATATAACAAGTAAACAGGATGATTTCAGACCATCTTCATGCTCTGAAGGAAATAACAGGGTTATGTGACAGAAAGTAATTGGTCAGGTGGGAGGGAGTCCTACTTTAGATACCGTGTCAGAAATAACTCCCTGGGGCACAAAGTCTTTGGCGGAAAGGGGGCCGGTGTGCCCTGAGTGCCGCCAGCATCCGTAAGGCAGGGTCTTGGAGGCCGTGGTGGAGGCTTTGGGCGGATGCCTGTGACGGTGGGAATGCAGCTGGAGACACCACTCGGCCATCCTCCCGAGTGTGTTAACGAGCCGTGGGGTCTCCCGATGGACCCCCGCAGTCTGACATGGGTCTAAGTTTGAGATAACCACTCTGATGACCGTGGTAAAGCTGCCTGGTTTTCCACACTTGGGTAATCAACGGTTTCTCTTCCTTGTGCGGGGATTGGCTCCAAACCTCAGCCTTATCAATTAATCCCTACCTTCCAAAACAGCCATTTACAAAACTAGCATAGTTTTTTTTTAATCCCACAAAATTTAAATAGAACAATACTGCATAAACAATCGGTGAGTAAATTCCCCAGGAAAAACTGATCATGTGGTTGGGATAACCAGCTGTCCTTCGGCTGACGAGGTCCAATGGGACTCAATATCGATCCTAGGTCAGAGTGTCCCCGGGCGCTCCCGCTCGCTTTCCGCTCTGAAGCCCAGAGCACAAGCGCTTCAGAGCTGACAGCCATCGACGGCCTGCGCTCTCCCTCGTCCTGCTGAGCGAGCCGCACCCGGCCGAGCCCGGTGACAGGGAGGGAGGGAGAGGCGGCCAGGGAGCTGCCGCAGCGCCCGCCGCCTCGCACTTCAGGGAAGGAAGTGCGGAGCGGCGCGGCGTTGGCCCGCACGGAGACGGCAGGCGGCCCAGGGGGAAGAAGCGGGAAGACAGCGACTCTGGGAACCGACCAGAAGCAGGGCCCAGGCTGCGGAGGGTACCCGCACAACCGGAGCCCGGCCCCCAGCCCCTAGCTACCCGGTTCCCCAGACGCGGACGCGAGGGGCGGGGCTCCGGCACGAGGCCAATGGGAGGGCGAGCCGGAGCTGGGCGGGACGCCAGGCGGCGAAAAGACCAATGGAAGACCGAGCCATGGGCAGGGGCGGGTCGCCAAGCGGCTAAAGGGCCAATGGGAAGCTGGGCCGGGGAGCGCGGGCTACTGCCAACGCGCGCCTCGGGAGAGGGACCCGGAAGGCGGTGGGGGCGGGGAGCAGGGCTGACAACCTGTCAAATCCACTTTGGGACGATGTAGGTCACGCGCCTCCCGGAGCCTGGACGCTCCCGCCCCGCGAGGCCCGGCGGCCCGGTCCGGCCGCTTCCTTTTCCTGCGGCGGCGGGAGCGGGGCGGGACACCTGCCTGCCGGCCCCCCGGCCGCCCCGCTGCTCCTGGCGGTCGGCCGCGCGGTCTCCCCCAACAGTCGGCCCAGCGCGGCCTCGCAGTTGAAAGTATGGCCCTCCCGACCGGCTTTCCGAGTCGAGACCCCCCACCCCACGCGCGCGGCGGCCCTCACGCCGCTCGCCGAGAGGCACAGCGCCTCCTTCTTGCGAGCCCGCGTTTGCGGAAGCCGCGGGCCGCCGCACTACTTGGCGCGGAAGGAGAGGCGGCCGGCGGAGGGATCGCGGGCCCAGAGGGCGGGACGCGCCGAGCCTGTCCGCTGCCCGGCCTGTCTCCGGTCCGGTCCTCCCGGAGGGGACCGGCCTGGGCCGCGGCGGTGGCGTGACGGGCCTCTGGGGGGGAGGCCGCTTTGTGTCCGCGCGGGACGTGGCGTCGCTGGGCACCGTTCTCTGCAGCCGGCCGCCAGCCCTCCAGCGTTTCCCCGCGGGTACGAAGTGGCGTTAGCGCGGGTCCCGGGACACTCCGGGGATCCGTTCCCCGCTTCGCTCAGCCCACGTCCAGGTCTGCGCAGTGTGGTCCGCGGCAGCGTATCCGCCTGTTCAAGGTTTTCAAGATGGATGTAGACGCACGTCTCTAATTAAGCAACCCTTATGTTACTGTGTTCATTCCGTTCATTATTGTTTCTTGATGCAAATATGCTGAGGACTTTTGCATTGAATGGTCAGCAAATGTAATGCTTTGTGTAATTTTTACTACTTGGGCACTCAAATTATGTTAATTTCCCCCCAGAACAAGGTGATGCATTGTTTTAAGTAATAATGACCAACTTCTCCACTCCTCTCCCAAACTGAATAAAATCTAAGGATGACAAAGCTGAAATTTGAACGTTAAATTAAAATTTTTGAAAAGGCAATTATTTGACGTGTTTCTTTGCAATATTACAGTGAAATGGAATAAAAAACATTTTCGTTCGAATAACATTTTTTAAACAAATATTTCTTGAATACATGCATTGTGTTCAAACGTGCATGTGTTTATATGCAAAGCATTGTGTTCAAACATTTTTATTACTTCAGCATATTTCATCAGTAAAGATTTTATTTCGTTTTAAAGTCCAGCCTTTAAGTGCATTTTTAGCACCACGTTAGGAAGAAAACAATGTGCTATAGCATCTGTGTATAGAATATACACATGTAAATTTTTTTACATTTACAAGAAACATGGTCACCAAGAAAGAAAACTCTAGATAAAAATAAAAAATAAAATGTCTTAAATTCAACATAAACATGAGCTTAGTCATTATCAGTAATATTATAATACTTGAACTACCATATTTATTACTGTATTATATGGTATTAACAAAGATTGGAATAGACATCCAACCTTTTTTATTAAAATCAAACAAAACAGCAAAAAGACCTTTTATATGTTTCATTATAGCTAATTCCTTATTGCCAGCTAATTTTCCAAAGGGAGTATTTGTTCTCTATTTTGACCAATTGGCAACCCAACAAAGAGTGTTAGAAGCTTTTTGCATTCATTGGAAATATAAAAATAGTAGTATCTTTTCTTACTTCAAAAGTTTTGTTATCAATTTCCACTGAAAGGTGAGTTTTTTTAGTCATCCTTTTAATGTTAACTTAATCATGAAGAAGACAATAAAACCACAAGTGTTTTTCTTCAACAAGCCACAGGATTGTCCATAACAGAAAGTCAATACTCTAAACATGAGAATGAATTGTATATCCCTATACAAAAACTGCATGCTGGAATTTAGCCACGAGATATATTACATTAATACGTAAAACTGGAGATTTTAAAATTTAAAGTGCTGTACTAAAACAATCATCTTGATGCTTTGGGGTAAATTTTCACTCCTTTAACAAAAGGTAAAAAACAGCACTTCTTAAAATGAGTGTTTTGATATGATGTGTCACATCTTTTTTTCTAATTTCATAAGAAAGCTAATTCTCTCCATTTCTCTCAAATATAAAAATTAGAAACATTCTGCCTTAATTATTTCTTCTGTTGTATCCCTTGTTAGCAAATTCTTTTGGAATAGACTTGGGAAATTAATTACCTTTATAAATGGAGTTACTGTTTTGCCTAAATACTTCATGTGTAATTTTGCAATTCCCTACCAAGATGTCTTGGCAGTTTTTTTTCTCAGCTGGCAGTGCATTTCCTGGACTAGAAGGAAAGAGCAGGCAACCTCTTTACTTCAGTATTTTGGGGAGGAGGGCAAGTGGCTTCACCCCAGAGTAAAGATAACCTCATGGCAGCTCAGTCTGGGCTACGTCATTGAAAATTCAGCTTGGATCAAAAAGGATAAAAGGTTCTGTGAATGGGAAATAAATAAGCCTTGAGTTAGAGGTTGTAAGCCAGTGTTCTGCAGATGTATTTTGTTCGCCTCTCACAATGTTTAAAATTTTTTAAATTACTTTCCAAGATTTTTAAAATGAGAGATTTCAGGCAAAAATACAGAATTATAGCTTCTCTTAGATATGGCCCATTTCCTGTTTCCTTGCCTGCTGCTATAGCTGACTAGTTGCTGACCCCTTTTAGACAGGGTGTACACTCTATATTTTGGGCTCAGTGCAATCATTTATTTTAACCAGAAGGCCACTGGAGGAATCTGTGTTTGGAATACTTGCTCTAGGTTATATAAAATTGTGAGGGACTTCATTATAGAGAGAAATTAGGCTTAGGAAGAGTAGAGAGATGATCTTAGTGAATCGGAATTACGTATGGCCACCGCAAGCATCCCATTGTGTCTCTTACCGGTCCCCTGGTACAGGGAAAGGTCAGCTTGTGTCAAAGTGAAATGTTTTTGTGCTGTACTTTCTACTTGGAAAGTCACTGCCTTGATTCACATGAGTATCACTGGAAGTCTTGACAATAGAACCTGTGAAAGACCATACAGAAGAAGGGATCCTCCAAAGGGCTACAAAATAACAATAACGATGGTGATAATAACAATGTCTCGGTTGATATTATTGCACAATAACTATGGGCCGGACATTGCTCTAAGTGCTTCATTGGAACTGTGTCATGTTATTACATTTCAGCTTCCCATTTGCCACCTCACTTTCCTTTTCTTCTTGCACCTGCCTTGAACCCTCTGAAATCCAGGCATGAGGTGAGGGCTATAGTTTGCTGCACCTTTGGGTGGCATGACCCCATGGCCATCGCTGCTCCTAAAAGTGTCTGGATGTCCTTTACTACCTTTCCCTGGCTGTACCCCAAACTTGTCCTCTCTTAGGCCCCTTCCTGTCACGTTCTGTGTGTCTTTTCCTATTGGCATCAGACTTCTCACTTCAGCAAGAAATACTCCCTTTTTAGGGCAGAGGAGAGAGAATCAGGCTGAGGCAACAAATTAGATGGTAGGGAAAAATTAGATGAAAGAGAGAGAAATATGATAGCATTAAGGACAGGTAAATGGAAAGCGACACAGAAACAGCAATCGCCCACCCTGTCCTGCCCCATCAACAGCATCGTCAAATCCACAGCAAGACCCAAGGGTAACAGCCGGACACTAGAAAATGCTCCAAGTTGTGTCCAGATGGATTACGTGTTTGATGATTGTTGGGAGTGTGAAGACCAGCTCTGCAGAGTTACATTCAGGTAGAGTCGAGATACATCAGTGGGGAAGAGTTTAAATAAAATGTGTATTTTCACAAACTAGACTGTTTATGAACATTTTAATAAGATGGCCCAATACCATATTAGATAAAGAAAAAGAAAAAACTAAAATTACATATAAAAACATATTTCGGAGTTAAACAGTGTTTTAGATTTTTCACTGGTTAAAGTATTATTATCTAAGTACATTGAAAAGGCTAGAAGAAAACATAGCAAGATGGTAGTAGTTCTGGATTTCCAAAATTTTCTAGTGTCATAAAGTACTTATGTAATCAAAAGAAGATAAAATAATTAAGAGCCAGGGAAGAAAACTAAAAATCAAGCTGAGAATGTATTTATTGAGTTTTAGTTCCATGAAAGAAACTCAAAAATTATCCTACCGTTATGGATGTTACCATCTCCAGATTTCACAAATATTTTCCAACTCTGTCAAGGTAACTGGGCAAGAGAGGACAGCTGGCTGAGCAGAACCTACTCCCAGTGCTAGAAAAGCAACTCAAAGTACAAGTCATATTCATGCTACATGATGTGACGTCAGCTCTGAGCAGGCAAGGACGGCATATAATAATCCCCCTGCGGCAGTTCCGAAAGCCTGTCGGCCCCCCTCTTGCATTGAGGAAGGATAAGTCAGTGATGCAGAGAAGCTGAGGAGGTGTCTGTTTCCCAGAGCTGCTGCAACAAAGTACGACAGTCTGAGTGGCTTAAACAACAGAAACTCATTCTCTTACAGCTCTGGACTTTAGAAGACTGAGATCAAGGCGTCTGCAGGGTTTCGCTCCATAGCCTGTGCATGGCTGCCTTGTTGATGTCCTCACATGCTCTCTGCTCCCTGTGACTCTCTGTCCTGATCTCTTCTTATAAGGACAGCAGTCAGACTGGCTTAGGGCCCACCCTAATGGCTGCCCTTTAACTTAACTACATCCTGAAAGGCACTGTATCCAAAAGTCACATTCTGAAGTACTAGAGATTAGGACTTCACCATGAATTGGGGGGGCAGGGAGTGGAGCACAATGCAGCCCACAGGAGAAGCGAGGGGCTGGCTGGAGAAGGTGGCTCTTTGGGGGTGGCAATATTTATTAAGACACTTGGGTCAGAAGGATGGCTGTTAGGCTGCTGGGGGATTAGGGAGAGTAGTGTGACTAGAAAGGTGCACAGCTTTCAAGAGGAAAGAAGGAAGGGCTTGGTTAGAGTAGAACTACTGAAATTAGAGTTAGCTGTGTTTCTAGAAACCTTTGGTCTGTTGGCCCTATTTGAATTTTGTAGGATTGCGGAAAGCTGTTTTAAGACCTACCTCTAGGTAGGACTTTCCAACAGTGTCATGAAAATTTACCTAAACTATTATCAGAACCGAGGAAGGTAAGATAATAGCAGATACCCTAAATGAGCTTTTTAATTCTTTTAAGATATATGAATTATATCATGTCCACCTGGGTGATCTACTAGACACCACCAGCAACAACTGCATTTAGAGAACTGTCAATATACCTGAATGCAAAAAAATACTATGTATCCTAGGACATTTTTGTACTGCCTATATTGAAAGGTGAAGTAGAGTCCTGGGAAGGTAAAATAAAAAATGAGGACAAGTATAGCAATAACAACAGCAAAACAAATTCCAACCTGCGTTGGCTTTTTCTAGAGTAAGAGGATTTTTAATTTCAGCCAAAGAACTCACCATTTCATTTTGTAGCAAGCTCCAGTCCCTTCTGGAAAAGGTGAGGGTTCATATCATGAATAAATAATATCAATATTTTGCCTCAGTAGAAAAAACCTGAATAAACAAGCAACAGTCTCTTCCTTGTTTAAATATTAAACTACCTAGTTGGACTAAAGCAAATCTAAAATTACAAAAACTGCCTGGCATCCATGCCAGCATAAATGCAAAGGAAACTAATCAGCTGAAGCAAATGACATTGAGTCACTCTGACTTTCTCTTCTACTGTACTTATCTTTATTTAGGCTTCATGGGATTTATATTTTGGGAAAGTCCTGAGGCACAGAAAGCTTAAATGATGCTATGGACTCAATTATGTCCCCCACTGTCCACCCCATAATTCATATGTTAAAGCCTTACTCTTTAAATATGACTATATCTGGAGATGGGGCCTCAGGGAGGTAACTAAGGTTAAATGAGGGCACAGGGTGGAGCCCGGACCCCATAGGATTGGCGTCCTTTGGGAGGAGAACCATCAGAGAGCTTGCTCTCCCCCTGCCTTGCTAGGACGCAGCAAGAAGGCAGCCCTCTGCGAGCCAAGAAGAGAGCTGTCCCCAGACACCAAATGGGCTGGCACCTTGATCTCAGACTTCCCAGGCTCCACAACTGCCTGGTGTTTAGACCCCCTCGTCTCTGGGTTGGCAGCCCCGTGGACTGACTCAGACGACCTGTCTGAACATCTGACTCGCCTTTTCATCTTCCAAGTCTTCACCTTGATTACTCTTCATTACCTTCTTTTCTGAAGAAATTACACCCAGTTCACCCTGGCTACAATGACCCCTTCCTGTGTCAGAGTACTTTTACAAAGGCATGTATCCCAGTCTGTTTATTGTACTTCCTCATTGACTTGCTGGTTTTCATCTGCACGAGGATGAAGGATTCAGGAAGCCAGCACCCCTCTCCCCTACTCTGTCACATGCCCTCAGCAAAGCCGAAGCCTGGCACACGGCAGGCTGCACCAGCAAATACTGTTTCACCACCATTCTGGCGAATGAAAGGGCGGAGGACGCCTTTAGTTTTCCAGTCACACAGTGAGGGACATCCAGTGAGGACAGCAGCAAATATTTCTAATGTAGGTTAGGTAATTAACCTACTATATTCCATAAGCCTGATGCTATCTTGGCTGGTTTCTCTATTTCATTCAAAACAAGCTCAGACTGGATAGAAAAGGGAATCCCCTCAAACTCCAGTCACAATAGATGATGATGATAGTAAACAAGCTGAGTACATGACAATTTACTGTTCATTGTGAACCGAACTTGAACCCAGGAGACTTGTTCTCCAGCTTGGATTTTGCTGTGGCTGGCTGTGTGACCTCGGCTCATCACTTTCCACCTTCCATACTTCAATTTTCTCTTTCATAAGGTGCAACTACACCTGTACCCACTCTACACATTTCTCAGGGCTGAGGTGGGGGGGTAGGAGTGCTAAAACAAGACAATGAAAATTTAAAATCTTATTAGGAATTTAATCCAGATGGATTAAGTCTTTATCAATATAAGACCACTGAAACCTTAGCCTGGTTATCTGGGTCCCAGAGAAGGGGTCCAAATGAAGTGAAGTGTGTAACTCACCACTTTCTACTTTCCCTACCATACAAATACAAATCCTCAAATGAAAGAGAAGTAAAATTAAGGGAGGGAGGGAGTTGAAGTGTTAAACATTAAAATAGCCCACCTCCTTGAGTCCCTAGGGTAGAGATTCCTCAGGCATTGGCCCATCTGTCTCCCTCTGTCTCCCATGATAATTTTGTAACTTACTGCTGTTTGCCAAACACACTACCTGCTTTCCAACTGTGGGTAAAACTGCAGTATTTCCAGAATCTCTAGCCTGGCCTTAATGTATCTCCATATCAATAGGTGTTTCCAGGGGGTGGAGAGAAGTAGTACATCTCCATATCAATAGGTGATTACAAGGGGAAGCAAGGGCATGTCTGCACCCGAGAGGTGGGGTGGGGTCCCTTTTTGTAGCTGGGTCCTGAGAGACTTGGGTGAACGGAAGTGGATGACTGCTTGTAGGCAATATATGGGTTTCTCCCACTATAGTTCTCCCTTTGACCGATTTCAGTTTCAAGGGTAATTTGCCCAGGGCTGGAAAAATATTTCTCCCCTCCAGAGTTATACCAACAACATTCAGAGCAGCCACTTTCAATGATCAGCTCTACACAGTGAGTTCTTAAATCTACATTTCTCACTTAGCCTTTTCACAATTCCTAGTCTGCATTTCCAATGTGACAGTGTTAGGAGGTGGGGCTTTGCGAGGTGATGAGGTCATGAGGGCAGTACCCCCATAGTAGGATCAGTGCCCATATAAGGGGACCCCAGGGAGGTCCCTCATTCTCTCTGCCATGTAAGGACACAGAAGACTACTGTCAGCAACCCAGGAGAGGGTCCTCATAAGAGCCCAGCCATACTTAGACTTCCAGCTTCCAGATCTAAGCCGTCCAGTCTGCATACTTTTATACAGCACACCAAACTGTCAAAGACATATATTAATTGGGTTCTAGAAAAAACTGAGTAATATGCTGAATGTAAGATTCCTGGCACCACTAAATATTAGCTATTATTGTTACTGAGTTCAAAATTAACCTCATAAAACTCTCTCACTTAAGAATTTTCCCATTGGCTCTATGTTAGTCCTTAAGCAATTAAATGATTTTTATTAAGCCAACTGTTTTTAAATATGATGAATTTCAACTAATCTATACATTACATTGGTCTGGTTTTCGAGCCTTGCTGAGGCAGTTTACTTCTCTGCAAAGAAGCTGCCCTATTTGGTACTGAACATCCTGTTAAGTTCTACAATTTTATTTTTATCATTCAATTCATAAACTTAAGAAATAAATGTTTAAGCAGTGAGTCAGTTTTTAATGTGTCTGAATATGTCTTTCTTACCAGTTTACAGATTGATAAGTTATATATATTTATTTATTCATATTTTTAATACCCAGAGAGATGATTAGGTACAGTTTCTCTCTCCATTAAATACCAAAAACTCTTACTTGAAATTAGAAATTTAGCCCTTTGTTTCATTTTGTTATCCAATCTATTTAAGTTACACTTTCACACTGTGCTGGAAATGAGGAAGAATTGATAAATACAGAATTTTCTAACCTACAATTATAGTATCTTGAAAGCGACAGAATTGTGAACAGCTATTTCACATTAATACGTAGTTCTCTGAGAATCCTTTTCTTTCCCACTACCGCCCCATTTTTATTAAGATGTGCCCTGCTCTAGTGCGGTGTTCTCAGTGTGTGGTCAGAGGACCCCCGGCGCCTGGTGGACCCTTGCGGAGGGTCTGTGAGATCCTCCCTTTCCAGCTACGTAACTGTGTGAAGCCAGATTTTCTTATAATTCAACCCAAAACATCATAATGCAGTAGATTGAATGCAGATATGAGAATACAGCTGTCTTCTATTAAGCCAGATAGCACAGAGATTTACAAAACTATAGAACAATGCCGTTCAATGTTTTTGTTTTGGAAAATATTTTTCATGCAAATATGTTACTTTAACATACAGTGGGTTTAGTATGGCTCTTTTAAAATAAATTAATAAACCAATGTTTAAAATTTTTTTCAGTTTTAATTTCTAATATGGCAAATATTGATAAACATAACCTACATCAACAAATGTCCTTGGGGGCTCTTAGTAATTTTTAAGAGAGTAAAAATGTTCTGAAACCCCCAAATCTTGGAAACTTTGTTAGAAGTTTCTGGTCCAGTAGACACACACCATACTGCAAATGTTTTTCATATACGTTGGAAAGAAGTCAAATTATAAAATGAAGAGTTATTCTCCAGCTTCAAACACCATCCTATTGCGGCATAGTACATAGTTGACAGAGGTCAGTGTTCTCATACTTGAGCCAGCATCTGAATCACCCAGAGCGTTCTTGCTACAGTGAGTTTCCCATTCAATGGCTTTGGGTGGATCTGAGAATTCACATTTCTAAGAAGCTCCCAGGTGGTACTGAAGCTATGAGTTCAGAGCCCAAGCTTTGAGAACCACTGGCCTAGGTTACTTCTATTTTGCTACCCCTGTTAAGTAAACTTATCTTCTCTAAAACGTAAGTCGGAAACAAAAATTTGCCAGACATTTTAGTAGGAGACTAAATCATTCATAGACCCTTGACAATGGGGGTTATAAATAGAATAAGAGAAGGGAGAAATTCCTGTCCATTCAGAGGGATCCGCCATCCAGGTAAAGCAGTAGGATGTCGGCGATGTGACCAAATCACCCGTACCTCCAACGGGAATCTCCTTTTGGGAGATTTGTGTTTCTGTAACATTCTTTTCATTTCAATTTAAAAAGAATATCAATTAGTTGTTAAAATACAAAAACATAGTTTTTGTTTTTGTGTTGAATTAGTGCCCCCCAAATTCATGTCTTCCCCAGAATCTCTGAATGTGACCTTACTCGAAAACGGGGTCATAGTCAAGTTAAACTAAGGTCACACTGGATTCGGTTGGGCCTTTAATCCAACATGACTGGGATCCGTAGAAGAGCAGAGATGTGGACAGACACAGCACAGAGGAGAGTGTCACGTGAAAGACACACGCACAGGGGAGATAGCCCTGTTGAGACAAAGCAGAGACTGGAGGGATGCAGCTGGAAGCCGAGAAAGGGCAAAGTTGGCAGGAGACAGGCGGGGACATTCTCTCCTGCAGCCCTGGCAGGAACCAGCCCTGCTGGCCCCTTGGTTTTGGTTTCTGACCTCCTGAACTTGTGACAGAAAAAATTCCTGTTGTTTTAAGGTACCTGGTTTGTGGTCATTTGTGATGGCAGCCTTTGGAATCTATAGCCTATCAAGAAGAGAAGTAAAGAAGACTTAACTTTTGGGGGGATCCTCATTTGTTTTTTTAATTTTGGTATCATAAATATACAGTCACATGAGCAACATTGTGGTTACTAGATTCCCCCTATTATCAAGTCCCCACCACATACCCCATTACAGTCACTGTCTGTGAGCGTAGAAGAAGACTTGAATTTAAGGCAGACACTTGCACGCTACCTCTGATCATCCTCATCTTTCTGCTCCTTGTTCCAAGTCCTGTTACCACAGCAGGTCTGCAGGCCCCGACCAGCTTCATGCTTTCACCAGGCGCCTCCCAGCTTCTGACCCACGGCTCTTTGTCGATGGAGCCCCGTGGCCCTGCTCAGCACCAAATGCATGCACAGCCCCCCTCCTCGGGTGGGGCAGTTAATGTCTCTTGGGACAAAGTTTTGACAGTGGGTACTGGACTCAATGAATAAATCCTTCCCTCTTTCTGCCAGGGAAAGATGGTCCTGAAAGATGGATTATACAGCTTTTCAAAGAATACTCTAAGAGATTGAACCATCTGTCACTCTTCGGTCAGTGTGACAACACACAGTGAGGCTGGCACGCCCCCTTCCGTACTCCCCTCTGCCTGTCCCTCCCACTCCTGGGACGGCATCCCTACCAAAGCTGGAGCATACAGCCTTCCTGCAGGCTTCCTTCCGGGGAACCCAGAGTAAGACAGGCCTTAAACAGAGAGCCCCATTGACATCTCAATAACACTAATAAAAATTAAAGTAGAAACACAAACATGACAAGAAAGTGTGTTTCAGAAAGGTTTCAAAAAAAAGTAGCCACAGTCCGTTTATCCCTTCTGAAAGGATGTATACATATACACATATATGCACATGTATGATCACATGTGCCCCTATTTCCTTACATAAATCAGGCATACTACCCTTGTCTTCATTTGAAATATATCTTGGAGAACTTTCCTAGTCAGCACCCGAGAGCTACCCCTCCTTTTTTTTTTGCTGAGTTTTCCAGGGTATGCTACACCATATTTTATTTAACTAGCCCCCAGTTGATGGACATTGGGGCTCTTGCCAATATTTTGCCACAACAAACAATACTACAGTGACCATCCTTGTAAGTTTATCTTAGTGTGCTTTTGCAAGTACACAACAGTGTAAACTCATAGCAGTACTTTCTGGGCTCAGCCCAGCAGAAGTCAGAGGGCTAGTGAGCCTGCTGATAGAGTCCAGAAAAGTCATCCTCTGGGGGCCCTGAGCACAGAGAAGGACTTAGAGGCAGATAGAAAATATCTAGTATAGTTGGGAACATACATGGCTGGAAGCAGCAGAAAACCAGATCAACGTGCCTTAAACAGCAAGAGGTCTATTTTTCTCAGGTAATGAAAGATCCTGGAGGTGAGAAGTCCAGTCCTGGTGCAGGTTGCCCAGGATGTCACCAAATTCCCAACGGCTCCTACTCCTGCTCTGCCTTCCTTAGCCCTGGGCTTCTGGCTTCAGGATTGTTAAGCTGGCTGCTGGACCTGGAGGTGGGGTGTCCTAGTTCCAAGCAGGAAAAGGCTGAGCGGTAGAGATTGGGGCAAAGGTGTCCGGGGCAGGCAAGCCTCAGTCTCTTTTCAATTCAAATAGACGCTGTGAGCCCATCTTGGTGTGACACAGTCCAGTCATGCGCCTCTCACCCAAGAACATGGAAGACTGATTACCCTCACACCTCTCTAGGATAGATGCCTCATTGAAAAATGAATCTTCTCAGCTGGGAAGCTCATTCTGTCACACTTCACTAATTTTCTAACAATCAACCCCGCAGATGCAGAGTTCTGAGGCTCAGAATCTTCTCAGAAGGTACTGGGGAACAGACAGGGCCCCAGCTAAAGGCGCACTTACTCATTTCAAGGATGACCAGTGGTGATGTCAATGCTCCCCTGGAGATGCTGCTCCCCTCGGATGCTCCTGTCATTGGCTCTTCGAATAAAGAACAGCAACTTCAGCTGTGCAACCTTCACTCCAATGTTCTTTGCACACATGGTGTCTACTTCAACGGTGGCCTCGGTGCTGGCTCGCCAACAGTGGGGGCAGTGGTCTCTGCAGCAGCAGGAATTCCGGTGGCCTTGGCTCTCTTTCCCGGAGGCTATGATGTGGCTGTGGTCCCCATTAGTGCAGGAGGGCATGATGGGAGGAAAGCTCAGGTCTCCTCCGAATCATGCTCACCAGAGAAGGTGGGAGGTGCTTCAGCGTGGTTCAGTCCTTTCTAAATAGCTTTCCTAGAGACTTTTCCTTACTGCCCTTGGGTGGAACATCTGCACAGTAACAAGGCCAACCGAGCAGCCGGGCAATCTGAGGACACAAGCATTTCTGCTCCCCCCTCTCCAGGCAAGACAAAGGCAACGGGGTGGGGACTATGAAGGACACCAGGGTACGCACCCACTGTGTCTGCTGCAATCAAAGAACAAACTAAATGGAAGTGATTTCCTGTCCAGAAAGGATAAACACTAGCAGCGTTTTCTTGTGATTCCTCCTAGGAACAAACAACAGCAGCAACTTTAATGTATATATTTTATATATGAATTTCTAAGATGTTTAAAAATCTGCTGTACAAATGAGATCGCGTTAATTACTGTTTTGCATTTCGTGCCGTTCATTCAGTCATACGTTTTCAAGCATTTCCAAATTGGCACACGCAGATCTACTTTACTGTGTGCATCTAAAGTATCTAGCCGATGCCACATCAATGGATACCTTGCTAGTGTCCAATGTTTATGTTATAACGAACATCATGGTGACATTTTGATAACTGTGTCCAACTGACCATCACTAAGGCTGCCCATGGTTGCAGTTGCACCAGCCGTTTTGAGTGCCCACCTCACTGGCCCACCACCAGTGTTACACGTCCAAGGCTTACGTTTTTGCCAGGATGGCGAGTGTAAGTCATCTGTGCCTCCTTAACAATGGCTGACGTTAAGCATTTCCTGTTATTGTGCGTACACACTTCCTCTCAATATACCAATGCTGGAATCAACTTCCAAGACAACAGGGATTTTTGCATTCGTTCGTTCAGTGCTTTATCTCCAGAGCCCAGAAAGTGCCTGGTATAGAACAGGCACTCAGTGCATATTTATTAAATAAATGAATGGAAACTTCCAATACATACCCTTTCTACTTTCTCTATTTTCTATTGAAGTTTGGTCTTCCTGTTGATATACGTACAAGCACCCTTGTCCATTCATATTTAAAAGATGAAGAAATTTCTATTTCCATCCCAGACTTCTGGGCTCCTGATTAGTCAACTATCTATTTGGCAGTCAAGTGTAAACTGTAAATAACAGACAACTCAACACAAAAGGGCTTAAACGATGAGCTTTAGAATTTCAAAGCAAGAAGCCCTGAGCTAGGGCAACTCAGAGTGGTCAATGGAGTGAGTCAACAGGTCACCAAGACCCGGGGCGCTGCCACCATGTTCCCCTGCCGTCCTCACGGCAGTGCCCGGCTCCCTCCTGTCCCCGAGGCCCCACACCGAAAGATCCAGAGGAAGAGAAAGGATCATGGTTTGAGTCATTTTTAAGACATAAGAAACTTTCCCAAAAGCACCTTTAGCCAACTTGCCTCTAATATTTCATAGAACTGAGTCATATGCCTGTTCTGAATCCATCCACTGAGAATAGAAATGGAATTATCATGATTTGCTGAGTTTCATTAGGATTTACCTTTGAGGAGGGGAGTGGGGCCAGAGTTTAGTGAAGCACATAAGCTAAAAGGAAAGAACGGACCCTTGAGTCCATTGAACTTACTTTAACAAAAAAAAATGGGTGCACTCTCTCCACTTCCATTCAACATGGTTCTGGAGGTCGTCGCCACGGCAATCAGACAACGCAAAGAGATACACAAGGCATCCAGACTGGCAAGGAAGAAGTCAAACTGTCCCTGTTTGCAGAGGACATGATATTGTACATAAAAAACCCTAAAGAATCCACTCCAAAACTACTAGACCTAATATCTGAATTCAGCAAAGTTGCAGGATACAAAATTAATACACAGAAATTTGTTGCATTCCTATACACTAATGAACTAGCAGAAAGAGAAATCAGGAATACAATTCCATTCACAATTACATCAAAAAGAATAAAATACCTAGGAATAAACCTAACCAAGGAAGTGAAAGATCTAGACCCTGAAAACTATAAGACACTCATGAGAGAAATTAAAGAAAATACCAATAAATGGAAACACATGCCATGCTCATGGATAGGAAGAATTAATATTGTCAAAATGGCCATCCTGTCTAAAGCAGTCTACAGATTCAATGCAATCCCTATCAAAATACCAACAGCATGCTTCAAAGAACTAGAGCAAATTGTTCTAAAATTCATATGGAACCACCAAAGACCCCAAATAGCCAAAGCAATCCTGAGAAGGAAGAATAAAGTGGGGAGGATTACGCTCCCTGACTTCAAGCTCTACTACAAAGCCACAGTAATCAAGACAATTTGGTACTGGCACAAAAACAGACCCATAGACCAATGGAACTGACTAGAGAGCCCAGATATAAACCCAAGCATATGGTCAATCAATATACGATAAAGGAGCCATGGATACATGATGGGGAAATGACAGCCTCTTCAACAGCTCGTGTTGGCAAAACTGGAAAGCTACATGCAAGAGAATGAAACTGGATTATTGTCTAACCCCATACACAAAAGTAAACTCAAAATGGATCAAAAACCTGAATGTAAGTCATGAAACCATAAACCTCTTAGAAGAAAACATAGGCAAAAATCTCTTGAATATAAACATGAGCAACTTTTTCCTGAACGCATCTCCTCAGGCAAGGGAAACAAAATAAAAAATGAACAAATGGGACCACATCATGCTAAAAAGGTTCTGTACAGCAAAGGACACCATCAATAGAACAAAAAGGCATCCTACAGTATGGGAGAATATATTCGTAAACGACATATCTGACAAGGGGTTAACATCCAAAATATATAAAGAACTCACACGCCTCAACACCCATAGAGCAAATAACCCAATTAAAAAATGGGCAGAGGATCTGAACAGAGAAATCTCCAAAGAAGAAATTTACATGGCTAACAGGTACATGAAAAGATCACTAATTATCAGGGAAATGCAAGTTAAAACCACAGTGAGATATCACCTCACACCAGTTAGGATGGCCAACATAGAAAAGACTAGGAACAACAAATGCTGGTGAGGATGTGGAGAAAGGGTAACCCTTCTACAATGCTGGTAGGAATGTAAACTAGTTCAACCATTGTGGAAAGCAATATGGAGGTTCCTCAAAAAACTAAAAATAGAAATACCATTTGACCTGGGAATTCCACTCCTAGGAATATACCCTAATAATACAAATTCTCAGATTCAAAAAGACATATGCACCCCTATGTTTATTGCAGCACTATTTACAATAGCCAAGATATGGAAGCAACCTAAGTGTCCATTAATAGATGAATGGATAAAGAAGAGGCGGTACATATACACAGTGGAATACTATTCAGCCATAAGAAAGAAACAAATCCTACCATTTGCAACAACATGGATGGATCTAGAGGGTATTATGCTTAGTGAAGTAAGTCAGGCGGAGAAAGACAAATACCAAATGATTTCCCTCATTTGTGGAGTATAACAATGAAGCAAAACTGAAGGAACAAAACAGCAGCAGACTCACAGACTCCAAGAAGTGACTAGCAGTTACCAAAGGGGATGGGTGTGGGAGGGCGGGTGGGGAGGGAGGGAGAAGGGGATTGAGGGGTATTACGATTAGTTCACATGGTGTGTGGGTGGGGGGGGCGTCACAGGGAAGGCAGTACAGCACAGAGAAGTAGTGACTCTGTGGCATCTTACTACACTGATGGACAGTGACTGCAATGGGGTACAGGGGGGAACTCAATAATATGGGTGAATGTAGTAACGACATTGTTTTTTGTGTAAAACCTTCATAGAATGTATGTCAATGATACCTCAGTGAAAAGAAAAAAGGGTCACTGCTGCTGCGTATGGGACCTCTAGTGTCATCTGCTGTCCAACATCCAACCCAATTACTACGTTTTAGGGATTTTTAATGTCTCTTAAAATGTGTGCTTTTTCCATCTCCACAACTACCTGTTCTGTTTATCTTTTGATGCATAACAAACCGCTTCAAAACTTGGTGGCTTAAATGAGCAATTTTGTTATGGGTTCAGTTGTGTCCCCCTCAAATTCGTATGTTGAAGTTCTACCCTCCAGTACCTCCAAATGTGACCTTATTTAGAAATAAGGTCTTAATAGATGTAACCAAGGTACATTGAGGTCATTAGGGTGCGCCTTAATCCAATATGACTGGTGTCCTCTATTAAAAAGGGGAAATTCGGTCACAGAGACATGCATAGAAGGAGGATGCTAAGAAGAATGGAGAAGATGGCACCTAGAAGCCAAGGAGAGAGGCCTGGAACACACTCACAGCCTCAGAAAGAACTCACCCTGCTGCTCTCCTGGTTCCCACTCCTCACCCCCAGAACTGGAAGACAATCCATTTCTGTTTTTCCAGCTTTCCAGTTTGTAGCGGTTAGTGATGGCAGGCCTGGGAAACCAAGGCAGCAGACCTGGGCTCACACGGTGGTGGCCGGACACCGCATGGCTTGTCATCGGAAGGCCTGACTGGGCTGTTCTAGGATGGCCCACCGCTACGGCTCTGGGAGGGCAGCTCAGCTCAGCTTGTGCATGGGGCCCCTACGCACCCCTCTCCAGGGGACGGGCTTCTCACAGTATGGTGGTGAGACCCAAGTCTGAGTGTTCCAAAAGGCAGAAGGGGGAAGTTGCCTGGCCTGTTCAAGTCTTTGCCCATAACTGGCAAAATGTCCCTTCTAGCATGTTGTATCAGTGGCAGCAATCCCGCCGCCCACCAGAGAGACAAGTGAGTGGTGCAGAAGGACAGGGAGACAGGAGACGCCGGCTATTGAGCTCATCTTCGGAGGACTGTGGCTCTCTCAAACCCCAACCACCGTGCCTTCCCCTCACTACTATGAGGCTCCCCCAGTTTTTCTTCCAATCTCTTCTCCGCACCGCAGTCAGAATGATCTCTTTTAAATGCAAATCTGATCATTTTCCCTCTACCTTAAACAGTTCAATGGCTCCCCATTGTGTTTAGGATAAAAATAAAAATTTTAATGGACTGTGTGTCGATCAGGTTCCTGGTGGGAAAAACATGCACTCGAAGTAAGGGATTTGAGTCAAATTTAAGAAACATGCTATTTAGAAATTAGCAGGATTTAGTAATCTTACTCTTCAATTGTATGGCATTTTATATATTACAAACATTTTCATATTCAAACATTATCTCTTTTGAACCTCACGACGACTCAGTGGTATAGTCAGGGACTTTTTTCCCAATTTTATTGAGGATCAGAGATGTTACTGTCTGAATTGTCTAAGATCATCTGGTTTATAAATAAGTAAATCAGGAATCAAAACGAATCTGTGAGTCCTCCACTAAAATTTGGAAGCCTTTTAAACATGCTCCAAGCTTTTTGGCTTTCCCTCTAAGCATTTTTCTATCCCCTTTTTGAACATGACAAGGAAGGAACTGGATAATGGAGACAAATAGTGAAATACAACCTGCTTTCTAAGCCTCCTCTACCTCGCCCCCTGCATCACGCTACTGCCGTCTCAACACTAATTAAAGGCTATGGAGCAACGGGTCTGTCACCTGTTGCAGCTGCTATCGTTTAACATTTACCGTGTGTTTATAATGGGGTTGACACTGTTCAGAACACTCACTGACAAGTCTTGGCTTCGTCTTATTGCCATGGTTACAGCAGCGATGGGTAAACCCAAACTGTCAGCTAATCCTACAATTATTTATTGTTGGCTTGAAAAGTATTCTTTGTAATTACACAAGAATTTGGGTCTGTCTAAAGTTTGGGGACATCATAATACTTCCAATAAAACACAGAACTCATATTGTGGAGAGCTGATAACAGGAGGACTTCCATTACGGCTGAATTTCCCCCTCTGTTCAGCTCTGCCTCCCACACTGTCCATGCTGGGGACGACTGTCACTTCTCAGACCAATGCAAGGTAACTCTATTTCTCTCACTTGAAATGTACTCTCTCTCATGTGTCCCTGAGCTGAAAAAGGTAAGTAAGGTTTTTTTCAAGAGGAGGGAATCAAACTTATCTTCCTCTGGGCCACTGCTATCATATAAAAACAATTCAACAGAAACAATAATACCTTAAGAAATTTTAAGTATTACTATGTGGAGTTTTCCACTTTCCTCAAATGTATATTTTTGCTATAATATCTATTCAGGCTTTAGAAAACTGATGCATAATATTGGCAAATTGGGATAGTAAACAAGGTTTTGCCAAGTTCTAGGTTACAGACCACCCCTCTGTAACAGGAATGGGGGAAGGAAGAAGAGACTGAAGACTTCCACTTTTACTTTGTACCTTGAAAATGATCTTAATTTTTATGTAATCAGCATGTCTTACTGATGTAAATTAAGACCCTTTAATAAAAAAAGAACATTCACCCATTGTTTTAATATGTAGAAAAATAATTTTAACTTCAAAGCATTAGCTATTCTACTGTATTGTTATAATGGAGAATTTTTTGAAATAAAAACTATTCCCAGGTGATATTTTACAGTCAAGTCAGATCTTAAAGCAGGTGCAGATCCTAAATAAAGCATAACCTCTTTCTTCCTGGAGTAGGTTAAGATTTTCTAGATTCTGGATGAGATGCAAGAGACTGTTAATGGAATAGAAAACAGAGAACAGGAATACAGAGCAGCTGAGGCAGAGAGATAAAAGGATTTCTAGGAATGAAAGAATATTAAGAGAACTGTGTGACCAATCCAAAGGGAACAATATTCGCATTATAGGAGTACCAGAGGAAGAAGAGAGAGAAAAAGGGATAGAAAGTGTCTTTGAAGAAATAATTGCTGAAAACTTTCCCTCGCTGGGGAAGGAAATAGTCTCGCAGTCCACCAAAGCTCATAGATCTCCCAACACAAGGGACCCAAGGAAGACAACACCAAGACACATAATAATTAAGATGGCAAAGATCAAAGATAAAGACAGGGTATTAAAGGCACCTAGAGAGAGAAAAAAGATCACCTACAAAGGAAAACCCATCAGACTATCATCAGACTTCTCAACAGAAACCTTACAGGCCAGAAGAGAATGGCATGATATATTTAACGTTATGAAACAGAAGGGCCTCGAACCAAGAATATTGTATCCAGCACGATTATCATTTAAATATGATGGAGGGATTAAACAATTTCCAGACAAACGAAAGTTGAGAGAATTTGCCTCTCATAAACCACCACTACAGGATATCTTAAAAGGACTGCTCTAGACGGAAGCACACCTAAGGCTAAAAAGATGTTACCAGACAAAATAAAATCATAGCAAAGAAAGCAGACCATCCAAATACTAAGTAAAGGCAATGAATAAAACACCTATTATAGAAAGAATGGAGGAGGAGGAAAAAGAAGGGAGAGAAATAAAGAAACATCAGACTGTGTTTACAATAACTTAACAAGAAAGTTAAGTTAGATTGTTAGATAGTAAAGAAGCAACCCTTGAACCCTTGGTAACCAAGAATCTAAAACCAGCAATGGCAATAAGTACATACCTATCAATAATCACCCTAAATGTAAATGGACTGAATGCACCAATCAAAAGACATAGAGTAACAGAATGGATAAAAAAGCAAGACC
This sequence comes from Smutsia gigantea, assembly GCA_032199065.1. NCBI lineage: Eukaryota > Metazoa > Chordata > Mammalia > Pholidota > Manidae > Smutsia > Smutsia gigantea. The sequence goes on along the minus strand of JAVSCE010015592.1, from coordinate 26,088 downwards.
CATCTATAAACTGCCTACAAAAAACTCACCTCAAATCCAAAGATATACACGGACTAAAAGTGAAGGGATGGAAAAAGATATTTCATGCAAACAACAAAGAGAAAAAAGCAGGTGTTGCAGTACTTGTATCAGACAAAACAGACTTCAAAACGAAGAAGGTAGCAAAAGTAAAGAAGGACATTACATAATGATAAAGGGGTCAGTCCAACAACAAGATATAACCATTATAAATATATATGCACCCAACACAGGAGCGCCAGCATATGTGAGACAAATACTAACAGAATTAAAGGAGGAAATAGACACCAATGCATTCATCTTAGGAGACTTCAACACACCACTCACTCCAGAGGACAGATCAACCAGACAGAAAATAAGTAGACAGAGGCACTGAACAACACACTAGAACAGATGGACCTAACAGACATCTACAGAACTCTACACCCAAAAGCAACAGGATACACATTCTTCTCAAGTGCACATGGAACATTTTCCAGAATAGACCACATACTAGGCCACAAAAAGAACCTCAGTAATTTCAAAAATATTGAAATCCTACCAACCAACTTCTCAGATCACCAAGGTATAAAACTAGAAATAAATTTTACAAAGAAATCAAAAAGGCTCACAAATACATGGAGACTTAACAACACTCTCCTAATTAATCAATGGGTTAACGACCAAATCAAAACAGAAATCAAAGAATATATGGAGACTAATGACAACAACAACACAAAGCCATAAGTTCTGTGGGACGCAGCAAAGGCATTCCTAAGAGGAAAGTATATTGCAATCCAGGCCTATTTAAAGAAGGAAGAACATTCCCAAATGAATAGTCTAAAGACACAATTACTGAAATTGGAAAAAGAAGAACAAATGAGGCCCAAAGTCACCAGAAGGAGGGACATAATAAAGATTAGAGAAGAAATAAATAAAATTGAGAAGAATAAAACAATAGAAAAAATCAATAAAACCAAGAGCTGGTTCTTTGAAAAAATAAACAAAATAGATAAACCCCTAGCCAGACTCATTAAGAGAAAAAGAGAATCTACACACATAAACACAATCAGAAATGAGAAAGGAAAAATCACGACGGACCCCACAGAAATACAAAGAATCATAAGAGAATATTATGAGAATCTATATGCTAACAAGCTGGAAAACATAGAAGAAATGGACAACTTCTTAGAAAATACAACCTTCCAAGACTGACCAAGCAAGAAACAGAAAAACTAAACAGACCAATCACCAGTGATGAAATCGAATTGGTAATCAAAAAACTACCCAAGAACAAAACCCCTGGGCCTGATGGATTCACCTCTGAATTCTACCAGACATATAGAGAAGAAATAACACCGATTCTCCTTAAAGTTTTCCAAAAAATAGAAGAGGAGGGAATACTTCCAAACTCATTCTATGAAGCCAGCATCACTCTAATACCAAAACCGGGCAAAGACCTCACCAAAAAAGAAAATTACAGACCAATATCCCTGATGAACGTAGATGCAAAAATACTCAACAAAATATTAGCAAACCGAATTCAAAAATACATCAAGAGGATCATACACCATGATCAAGTGGGATTCATCCCAGGGATGCAAGGATGGTACAACATTCGAAAATCCATCAACATCATCCACCACATCAACAAAAAGAAGAACAAAAACCACATGATCATCTCCATAGATGCTGAAAAAGCATTTGACAAAATTCAGCATCCATTCCTGATTAAAACTCTCAACAAAATGGGTATAGACGGCAAGTACCTCAACATCATAAAGGCTATATATGACAAACCCACAGCTAACATCATACTTAACGGCGAGACGCTGAAAGCTTTTCATCTAAGATCGGGAACAAGACAAGGATGCCCACTCTCTCCACTGTTATTCAACATAGTACTGGAGGTCCTAGCCACAGCAATCAGACAAAACAAAGACATACAAGGCATCCAGATTGGTAAAGAAGAAGTCAAATTGTCACTATTTGCAGATGACATGATACTGTACATAAAAAACCCTAAAGACTCCACTCCAAAACTACTAGAACTAGTATCTGAATTCAGCATAAGTTGCAGGATACAAAATTAACACACAGAAATAAATCGGTTGCTTTCTTATACACTAAAGATGAACTAACAGAAAGAGCAATCAGAAAAACAATTCCATTCACAATTGCATCAAAAAGAATAAAATACCTAGGAATAAACCTAACGAAGGAAGTGAAAGACCTGTACTCTGAAAACTACAAGACACTCCTAAGAGAAATTAAAGAGGACACTAACAAATGGAATGCATCCCATGCTCTTGGCTAGGAAGAATAAATATTGTCAAAATGGCTATACTACCTAAAGCAATCTACAGATTCAATGCAATCCCTATCAAACTACCAACAGCTTTCTTCAATGAACTGGAACAAATAATTCTAAAATTCATATGGAACCACAAAAGACCACGAATAGCCAAAGCAATCCTGAGAAGGAGGAATAAAACAGGGGGAATTACACTCCCTGACTTCAAGCTCTACTACAAAGCCACAGTAATCAAGACAATTTGGTATTGGCACAAAAACAGACCCCCAGACCAGTGGAACAGAATAGAAAATCCAAACATTAACCCAAACATATACAGTCAATTAATATTTGATAAAGTGCCTTGGATATACAATGGGGAGATGACAGCCTCTTCAGCAGCTGGTGTTGGAAAAACTGGACAGCTACATGTAAGAGAATGAAACTGACTACTGTCTAGCCCCATACACAAAGGTAAACTCAAGGTGGATCAAAGACCTGAATGTAAGTCATGAAACCATAAAACTCTTAGAAAAAAACATAGGCAAAAATCTCTTGGACATAAACATGAGCGACTTCTTCATGAACATATCTCCCCGGGCAAGGGAAACAAAAGCAAAAATGAACAAGTGGGAGTATATGAAGCTGAAAAGCTTCTGTACAGCAAAGGACACCATCAGTAGAACAAAAAGACATCCTACAGTATGGGAGAATATATTCATAAAAAACGTATCTGATAAAGGGTTGACATCCAAAATATATAAAGAACTCATGCACCTTAACAAACAGAAAGCAAATAATCCAATTAAGAAATGGGCAGAGGACATGAATAGACACTTCTCCAAAGAAGAAATTCAGATGGCCAACAGGCACATGAAAAGATGCTCCACATCGCTAACCATTAGAGAAATGCAGATTAAAACCACAATGAGATACCACCTCACACCAGTGAGGATGGCCAACATCCAAAACACAAACAACAACAAATGTTAGCGAGGATGTGGAGAAAAGGGAACCCTCCTACACTGCTGGTGGGAATGCAAATTAGTTCAACCATTGTGGAAAGCAGTATGGAGGTTCCTCAAAAAGACTCAAAATAGAAATACCACTTGACCCAGGAATTCCACTCCTAGGAATTTACCCTAAGAATGCAGCAGCCCAGTTTGAAAAGGACAGATGCACCCCTATGTTTATTGCAGCACTATTTACAATAGCCAAGAAATGGAAGCAACCTAAGTGTCCATCAGTAGATGAATGGATAAAGAAGAGGTGGTACATATACACAATGGAATATTATTCAGCCATAAGAAGAAAACAAATCCTACCATTTGCAACAACATGGATGGAGCTAGAGGGTATTATGCTCAGTGAAATAAGCCAAGCCGAAAAAGACAAGTATCAAATGATTTCACTCATATGTGGAGTATAAGAACAAAGAAAAAATACTGAAGGAACAAAACAGCAGCAGACTCACAGAACCCAAGAACGGACTAATAGTTACCAAAGGGAAAGGGACTGGGGAAAATGGGCGGGAAGGGAGGGATAAGAGGGAAAAAGGGGCATTACGATTAGCAGATGTAATGTTGGGGGGGCACGGGGAGGGCTGTACAACTCAGAGAAGACAAGTAGTGATTCTATAGCATCTCACTATGCTGATGGACAGTGACTGTAATGGGGTTGGTGGGGGGGACCTGATGAAGGGGTAGTTTAGTAACTGTAATATTGCAGATGTAATTGTAGATTAATGATAATAAAATAAATTATATTAAAAAAGATTTTCTAGATTCTATGGTATGAATTACAAGACAATATTTAAAAATATTAACTGGAATCTCCTCCACAGCTTACTGAACTCCTTGTCCCTCCCCCAGTTAGGGGAATAGCTATCAATAAATCTGCAATAGTCTAAAGGACAGAAACCTCAGGATTATCTCAAAAGCTTCAGAAAAGCATGTGAAAAAATTAAACACTCACTGGTGATAAGGAAAATTATTAGAAAATTAGGAACAGAAAGGCATTTCCTTAACATGATTCAGGAAATCTATAGCAGATATCATAAGTGATAGAAAAATTTTAGATGCAATTCCTTTAAGAGAGGGAATGTGATGAGGATCCCAGCTGTCCATCACCTCCAACACTGGGCATGGGATTGGAGGCCCTGGCCAACAGAGTAGGAGAGGAGCCAGATAACAAGGTGTAGAGGAATAGGAAGGGGGGTTTCAAAACTGTCACTATTTGAGATGATACAATCATCTCTATTAAAGAGCCAGCAAAATCAACAAGCTATTGGAACTAATGAGAGATTCAGCAATGGTGCCAGGCTCAAGATCCACTTAGGAAAATGACTAACATCCGTATCAGTCTAGGTCCAGCCAGTAGCAGAAACCATACAGTAACTTCAGCAGGGAAAGTGTAATGTAAAGGATTATTCAGATATGATGGGAGAGTAAATTTCAAAGATGGAAAGAGAGCTCTGAAGGATGCCCTAACGGACCAACAGGGAAGGGAGTTTCAGACCTTGTTGAAGAGGGTGTGGTTGTAGCCCCCTGGATGGCAGAGAAGTTCCTGGGTGCCTGAGCCAGGGCGGGTTGCAGTCGCTGGGGGAGCAGAAGAAACCCTGGCCGACACAGGCAAGCCCATACTAGTGGGTGAGCACACATGCACACCAGGGTGCTAAAGCCTGGAGTGTCTGGCGTCATGTCAGGAGGGCTCTGGGAAACAATCTCCAGGAGGCAGGTGAGCTGAGGCTGGTGGGCAGGTGCTCAGAGGGGGTCATATGTGTGAAAAGCCTGCTGTAAACACTGGAACTGGGAGCTGGAGAATTCGAAATTTCCCTAAATTGACAAGGAAAGACTTGGAAGTCCAGAGTAGACAAGACAGTTTTAACAGAGAGTGCTGGACAGGAGCCTGCTGCACACAGCAGGACCTCCAGAGGCTGCAGAATCCCCTTTGGCTGACCAGTGTGTGCAGGAGAGACGACTACCCACAGCCAGGGAAAGGACTTCGTGTAAGGAACAAACAGAAGAATCCTGACTGATAGGAGTCGGCATCCCAAATATCACAGAGCACTGTGCCTGGCTGGGGGCATCACCTGGGATTCTACTGGAGAGAAATGAGCCTCTATCTACTGTTGGGGCATTTGCTCACTTGCAGCTGAACCTGATTCTCACCACTATAAGCAGGTGTCATGAATTCTGTTTTTCTAAGACATTAAGCAAGTCCCTAAATACATGGCAAAGCTTCGATGTGATGCAGGTCTCTTCCTCTAAAATCCTAGTTGTTTGCAGAAAATTATTCTTCTGACCATTAATGTTTAGAAAAATGGCAGCTGTACTATTAAAGGACACTAAGTCAAAATATCAATGGCCACTGAGAGCTTTAACTGAAACTCTTAGATAAACAAATATTTGAGAACATCTAACAACTTTGGGCTTTTAAAGGGAATATTTACATTGGAGTAGTAACATAAACTGGATTTTTTTAAAAATCAGAAAATGTAGAAGGAAGTACCCCAAGGCTCCAGTATTTTAGTTTCAGGAGTGTTTTTGTCCTTTGTGACCTTATATTTTACATACACACACGCACACACATACACACACAGGTTAGTAACAGGGTTAGGCAAAAATAACTTACTTCCATGGCTTATAACCCTGTTTTGCAATGGGAGGGAAGAATCTTACTCTAATAGCATGATATATTGTTACCGTTTCTAACAAGAAAACAGGCTGAGTGGCAGTCAAGGTCGAAGCGTGGGCAGTGCAAGCCAGCAGCACCAGTGATGCCACACAGCTGCTGGCGGCCTGGAGTGCTGGGTTGTGGGGGATTCTAAGGACTTCCCAGGAAAGAGAACTGTGATGAGCACAGGGGACAGAGTGGCAGGCAGTTTGTGCACCTCTCGCTACAGGGTCCCCACCCCAGCACCTGGTGTGTGCGCCAGTGTCTCATGGGACTTCTCTTACAAGACAGAAATAACGAAAGATAAAACAAAGAATTATAGGGTGCTGGCCACAGAGCACTGAGTCCCAAATGTGGGACCCTTTTGAGCATGGGGCTGCATATCACTGCCCTGGCTGTGTGCCCCTGCAGTCAGCCTTTTGTAGGATTCACTTCTTGAACCTTCACAAGCAGCCCAAAGAGCTAGACATTATAACTGTCTCTAGTTAGGGAGTACCTAGTCTGCTGGAGACTGCTCAGCCAGTCGTGCAGGTGCAGTGGGGTTCTGACCCTGCAGCTGAGCAAGAGCCTGCATTCTTAACATCACCCGTACTATGGCTCTTAAAAGAGTGCGCACAACAGATAGATTCAGATGTCAAACGTGGTTGCTCATTCAAGTCCAGCTGGCACTAGAGCCCTGTCTTCATTGTAGTTTCTTTCTCTTTTTTTCCCTACCTAAAACTGTTTTGTTAATCCTCTCCCAGAGCAGAAGTAGGAGGTGTCAGTTTGGGACACTAAGTGCCACTGCTATGCCTCTGGAATGAACGGAACCTGGTAAGGCTGGTCTGCAACATGCCCCTCTGCTAGTTGCCTTCCATAATTAATTCAGGCAGCACCCTTGGTTCCCCTGTGGCTGTCACGGCCCGGCATGGAATGAAGATCCTGGTCACTTGTGCTAAGGTTTATGAGCAGGTGCAAGTGTCAGCTGGGACTCTGAGGAATGTTCTAGAGCTTTACAGTAGTTCTCCAGTGCCCACATTTCCTAGTTTGCTTCTAGCTTATTTCAATGAGAAAGGATAGGGTATTTAAACATACAGCCTTAGAAGGGAATACTTCCAAAGTCATTCTATGAAGCTACCATCACTCTAGTACCAAAACCAGACAAAGACACCACTAAAAAAGAAAATTATAGACCAATGTCCCTGATGAATAGATGCAAAAATCCTCAGCAAAATATTAGCAAACCAAATTCAAAAGTGCATCAAAAAGATCATCTGTCACAACCAAGTGGGGTTTATTCCAGGGATGCAGTGATGGTATAATATTTGTAAATCAATTAATATCATAAATCACATTAACAAAAAAAGGGATAAACACCACATGATCATCTCAATAGATGTTGAAAAAGCATTTGACAAAATTCACCATCCATTCATGATAAAAACTCTTAGCAAAATGCGTATAGAGGATACAAACCTTCAACATGATAAAGGCCATACAATGCAAACATGTAGCCAACATCAGACTTAATAGCAAAAAGCTGAAAACTTTCCCTCTAAGATTGGGAACAAGACAAGGATGCCCACTCTCAACACTTTTATTCAACATAGGAATGGAGGTCCTAGCCATGGCAATCAGACAGCACAAAGAAATAAAAAGCATCCAAATTGGTAGGAAGAAGTTAAACTGTCACTATTTACAGATGACATGATATTATACATAGAAAACCCTAAAGACTTCACCAAAAAACTACTAGGACTAATAGCTGAAATCAGCAAAATTGCAAGATACAAAATTAATACACAGAAATTTGTTGCATTCCTATATACTAACAATGAACTAACAGAAAGCAAAATTGGGGAAATAACTCCATTTGCAATTGCATAGAAAAGAATAAAATACCTAGGAATAAACCTAACCAAGGAGGTGAAAGACCTTTACTCTGAAAACTATAAGACACTAGAGAGAAATTAAAGCACCAATAAATGGAAATCTATACCATGCTCATGGATAGGAAGAATTAATATTGTCAATGGCCATCCTGCCCAAAACTGTCTACCAATTCAGTGAAATCCCTGTCAAAATACCAACAGCATTCTTCAAAGAACTAGAATACATAGTTCTAAAATTCATATGGAACCACCAAAGATTCTGAATAACCAAAGCAATCCTGAGAAGGAAGAACAAACCTGGGGGAATTATGCTCCCTGACTTCAAGCTATACTACAAAGCTACAGTAATCAAAACAATTTTGTATTGGCACAAGAACAGACCCATAGATCAATGGAACAGAAGAGATGCAACAGACATAGCCCCATAAATATATGGTCAATTAATATATGATAAAGGAGCAATGAATATACAATGGGGAAAAGACAGCCTCTTCAACAATTGGTGTTGGCAAAACTGGACAGCTCCATGAAAGAGAATGAAACTGGATTATTGACTAACTCCATACACAAAAGTAAACTCGAAATGGATCAAAGACCTGAACGTAAGCCATGAAACTGTAAAACTCTTAGAAGACAACACAGGCAAAATTCTCTTGAATATAAGTATGAGCAACTTTTTCCTGAACACATCTCTTCAGGCAAGGGAAACAAAATAAAGAATGAACAAATGAGACTACATCAAACTAAAAAGCTTCTGTACAGCAAAGGACACCACCAACAAAACAAAAAGGCATCCCACAGTATGGGAGAATATATTCATAAATGACTCATCTGATAAGGGGTTAACATCCAAAATATATAAAGAACTCATACACCTCAACACTCAAAAAGCAAAACACCCAATTAATAAATAGGCAGGGGACCTGAAAAGACACTTCTCCAAAGAAGAAATACAAATGGCGAACAGGCATATGAAAAGATGCTCCACATTGGTAATCATCAGGGAAATGCAAATTAAAATCACAATGAGATAGCACCTCACACCAGTTAGGATGGCCAACATCCAAAAGATAAGAATAACAAATACTGGTGAAGATGTGGAGAAAAGGGAACCCTCCTACACTGTTGGTGGGAATTAGTGCAACCATTGTGGAAAGCAATATGGAAGTTCCTCAAAAAACTAAAAATAGAGATACCATTTGACCCAATAATTCCACTCCTAGGAAAGAAAACAAAGAAAACAAAAATCCCTTATTTGAAAAGACATATGTACCCTTATGTTTATGGCTTCACTATTTGCAATAGCCAAGATATGGAAGCAACCTAAGTGTCCATCAATAGATGAATGGATGAAGGTGTGGTACATATACACAATGGAATATTATTCAGCCATAAAAAGAAAAGAAATCCTATTATTTGCAGCAACATGGATGAACCTAGAGGGTATTTTGCTCAGTAAAATAAGTGAGGCAGGGAAAGACAAATACCATATGATTTCACTTATTTGTGGAGTATAAAAACAAAGCAAAAGAGAAGGAACAAAACAGCAGTAGACTCATAGACAGGGAGAAGGGACTGGTTGTTATCATGGGGGAGGGTTGGGGTATGTCAGAGGGGAGGGTGAAGGGGATAAAGGGGCACAATAATTTGTAATCACAATATAAGTTGGTCATGGGGATGGTAGTACAGCATGGAGAATACAATGATTCTGTAACACCTTACTATGTTGATAGATAGTAACTGCACTAGAAAGGTGAGGATTTAATAATATGGGTAACTGTTGAATCACTGTGTTGTGTATTTGAAACCAACATAAGATCGTGTATCAATGATACTTTAATTAAAAAATGCATACAGCCTTAAAAGCATGATAGACTCCGTTTATCCATCCTCATTTCCGTGGTCACCATATTTATCTTTGAGAAGAAATTAGAAAGCTGCCTCAGCAATCAGTCATAACCAATGCAGTACTAATATATTTTAGTCAACAGCTCTCTGTAATACATTTTTTTAAAGGCCCTGATTTGCAGCATTTGATTTGACTTTAGGTTACTGGTGTGATATCCCCTGCCTGCACATACCTGAAATCTTAAGTCTGCTCTTGCAGGCTAGTAAGAGCCAGCACATCTCCAGCTCCAGCACCTGTGGACACAGCCTCGCTTTCAAGTATCCTAAAGCACTTATGTGAGTGTCCTAATTGTAACAATGACGGGGACAAGGAGGAGGAGCTACAGTATAGAAATATCTATTTTACAGTTGAACAAACTAAGATTGCAGCACAGAATACTTTGCTTCAGGTCCCCAGCAAAAACCCAGACTTTAGACAAGAAGGACGCTCTAAGTGTCCCGCTGCAGTCGCTCTAGTTGAGTTTGGCTAGGAGATGGCTGAGGTTTGCACCAAAGGCCACAGTCTTTAGGAAGGAAAGACAGTGAGAACACTGGATGCCTAAGTGGTGTCATTTGAAAGATGCTGAGAAATTCCCAGAGCAGGGATGGGGTGGGTGGTCTCTGATCATGTCCAGGGGAAGAAACTAGGGAAGGGGGTAGAAAGAACCAAGGGACTTGATTTAATTTAGTTGTAGAAAAAGTATAATATGAAAGAACTTACTTGTCCCTCCTGTGTATTAAAATGCCGTTTGACTGTTAACTGGCTTTCTCTCCAATTTCCTCCCATCATGACCTCCGGTATCCTCACCACTGTCCTCATCCTACTAGTATTCACTGTGTATGTCCTCAGATTACAGAGTTTAGTTTAATCGGACTTGGCTTTCCTAACTCTTGGGAGTTCTCATTAGGGCAACATCTCTACCAAATAACTCTTTGTGGAGTTTGGGAGTAGGTGGGAGAGTGCATTTAGTTAAATCTGTTCTATATGCCTTTGGATAGACTTTTCATGGGTGTATATCTCTCCGTGGGGAATAACCTCATGGTAAACTCTAACCCTTTTTCTAAACTGCCTATGGTGGGGGACAGGGCAAAGTTCTCATGACACCTCTAACATCAAGGAGAGCATTAACATTAGAAGTCAAAAGATAGAAAAAGTATGAAAATACCTAGGAAAAAGTAAAATACATGGATATAAAAACTTTGTTAACATTAACTGATTTTAAATGTGTACGACATTCTTGTTGCTACTTAAAAATAGGATGATGAAGGGTAATTTGGTGGGAGTCATTGTTTGGGAAAAAAGTCAGTTTAACATCACTTTGCTTTCAATTTCTGCTGCCAAGAAAGCTCATGCTGTATCTTCTTATTCAAACATAAGTGTCTCCAGAAACCTTTGGATCCCATATTACAAAGCCCCATCTGTTTTACCCTCTCCAAATTAGCATTTTAGCTTAATTCGCTTATGAATTTTCTGACATTCACTTGATTCCCCCACCCTTGTTATCTAAAATCACAACTGGCATGTTTTAGATTTGGATTCAACTTAGAAAATAATTTTTAGCTTTTAAAAATCCTTTTTAGTAATAATCAGGGTATAAATAAAAATTGAAACATAATGATGCAAATATATATGTACAAGGATGTTTTCTGCAACGGCAGCAACTGGAGACAAACGTCTGTGAGGTGAAAGATGGTTAAAGCAACAATTGCTAAAGAGAGTGAACTGTCTATTATCAATTGATTGATCAACTGATCAATATATTCCTATATGGAAGGGTAGTAATGATAACAATAAGCAGAAAAATGCAAGTTGAGAAATCATACAGATAATTCTACATCTGGAAAAAAAGCAAAGCTGTCTACATGTAAAGGCACAGAAAATAGATTGCAAGTCACTCCAAGTGAGGCCTCCGCAAGGTGGGGACAGGGCGAAGGGCAGAGTGTAGCAGAGGGGACAGTCACTTGTTTTTCTGTAGGCTTGTGTTATGCCTGAATCTTCTATAATAACAATGTGTGGATTCACTTTATCTTGTAATACAAAAAATCCAAAACAAAGCAAAAATTCCTGAATTACTAAGCATCTGTATAATAAAATAGCAAATGACCACCACATAAATAAGGGTCATCAGAAATTCTGAAGATTTTCTCCCTATTCCTCCTTTGGATAATTTCAAATCTATACTCAAGGCAAGATACAAAGGAAAGAAATTTAAGACATATGAGGGGGTATTATTAGAGTTGAAGATAACAACCTGGGTGTAACTGTCTAGTAAGCATGAAGAGGTTACAATTTTAGATGGAATATAAGACAGAGGAAAATATGTATTTGTGCTTGTACAGTTTTGTTTTTTGGGGGGAAGACACTTTCCAAATAAAAATAATGGTAATAATAATAATTCTTAAAAATAAATTACTGCATGACAGGCAATGTCTTAAATAAATTTACTTTTATTAACTCATGCCATGTTAACAGCCCGGTTAGGAAGACCTAGAGTCATTCCCGTTTTATAGCCGAGAAACAGAAGCAGAGAGGTGAAGAGCCTGCTCAAGGTCGCCCAGCTCGAAGGGGTGGAGCTGGGACTCAGAACCAGGCAGGATGAATCCATCTGCACACAAAACCACTCCCCTGAAACTGTAAAGCCAAATACTTTTGCGCATCCATCAGGCAAGCGCTGAATGGAGTAAAAACAGGGCGCTGCTCCAGGGCAGCTGGTTGGCAGCACTCCTGTCCTCCGAGCTCCCTGTACACTCCCAGGCTACCCTCAGCCATTTCTCGCCATATATGCAGCCACCTTTTTCTTTGGATGCTTATTTTCTGGTATTTTTGTGTAACGGCGCTTAGATGAGGTTAGCTGGCCTTGGGTAGCATTTATAGGAAGAGAAGATACCAGAGAAATTGGGGTACTCTGAGTTGTGGTGGCCAATGGGGACAAGGAATGCAAAGTAGGGAGGTCACAGAGAGACGGCACAGATAGAGGTGTAGGGAACCCAGTGGGAAAGCTGGGATGAGCTCGTAAACCTGCAGCCAGGAGAGGACTGCTCCTCAGCCTTTCTCCTTTCCTGACTTGTTGCACGAGCTCTGCGGTGGGAATCACTTTTGGTAGCTAAAGAAGAAGCAGAAGTCAGAGTCAGGCTCAAGGAATGTCCACAGGTGAACACAAAATACAGAAATAAATATTTAGCTGGGAATTTGGGCTTTGGACCCCAGCCAGGGACAGCTGAGCTGTATGATGACTCTGAGAGCCTCGGCATCAGGGCTTAACATGCGGGAGCTTCCCCATGTCTCTGGGCTGCAGTAAGAATTAGAGGACTTAGGGCACCATGAAGAGCTCAGCTCTGGACTTTCGGCCAGCCTGGGGGAGACTCACAGAGCTCCCTCCCTCCCTAATCTCGCTTTCCCTCCCAGGTCCGCAGGTCAGACCTGCGCTGTGTCTTGAAGGCCTTCCCTGTCCGCTCCTCTCCCCTTTTCCTTCACAGACTTTCCCCCTGTAAGCCTCTCAGACTTCAAATCCCACAGTCCAGAGCTGGCACAGAGGTAGAGAAGTAGCGACATGCCCTCCATAGTGAGAAATGGTGGGAAAAGAGGTCTGGTGGGACTGCAGAGGCAGCTTCCCAGTGGTTCAGGGTCACCCCATGAGAGGCAGAGGGGTTCAGCCACCAGGGCACTGGCTTCAGCTCCCAGAGACAACATTCTCTGCACGAAGAAGAGCCTGGATTCTTGGAGGGAAAAAAGTGGGGGGCTGGATATCAACGGGGATCACTAACCCTCAAAGGGCCCTCAGACCTGCATCACTCTTGGGGCTGGGAAGGGTTAGGTGCTTAGGGATGTAACATCCTCCTTGGCTTCCATCCTCTGGTCTCAGAATTTTCCCATCTTCCTCCACGAGGAGTCTGTTCTCTCAGTCAGTGAGCACAGACCTGTGAGGCCCCACCTGGGTCCCCTTCCCTGGGCCATAGCACCTGCCCAGCCCTGGAGGAAATGGTGGCAGCTGAGAACTCAAAGCTGCCCTTTCTCTGAGGTATTGTCCTTGGCTGCGGGGAGCCCTCTGGCCAGCAGTGTTTGCTGTCCTCCACCCCACCCAAGGGTGACCCACAACAACTGACTACTGCCCGATGTGGACACAGAGGGCTGCCCCTTGGTCTCAAGACTAGACTCGGAGAAAGAGCCTCCCTGCTCAGCCCCTCCCCCTGCCTCCCCCTGCGTCCCTCCACTGCACAGGACCTCCCAGAAGCATGTTCCCTCCACACATCCCGGGCACCTGAATCCCCCTCCCCAGGCCCTGCTAGGACGAAGCAGTGTCTACAGAGGCTGGGTGTGTCACTCACCCAGCCTTGAGGCCCCGACCTAAAACTGTTGGTGAATCCCAAAGTGTGACCCGAGGGAAACCTACTTCAGAAGCACCTAAAAATATTTGTTTAAAATGAAGATCCCCACAGAGGATTAAAGATGCTGGCGTGAGATGTGAGACAGAGGTTTCCTCCTAAAACCTTATATAATACGAAAATATAATTAATACAACTAATCCTGAAAGACCAACAGGAAAGAGGACCGTGCCAAACTGCATACACCTGGAGAAAAGAATGAACCTCATGGAATAGGGTAATGTACCAAAGCCATGGCCAGGCAGGACCCAAGCCGTTCCCCCACTGCAGCTCACCAGTGGGAGGAAGAGAAACAGAGTGGGGAGGGAGTGGAGGCCTGGGACTGCTGAATACCTAACTCTGGAGATCTGATCTGGGAGCAGAAACTTACATTTCATGGTGTTTTCATTGTGCTCTTGTGATTAAGGGGTTGGAAAGCTAGGACAGGCAGAATACCTGGAGAGATTGAGATTTCAGCTGCTTCTGGAAAGCACGGATCCATATCCGGCTGCTCTGGGACAAAAGAAAGGTGGGCAGGCTGAGAGACTTCCTAACAGCAAGAGGGCTGCTAAAGGGCAAGGATTGCATAGAGCTAACTGCTCAGGAGAAAGGACAGGTAGACAAAATTGTCCAGGTGCACTCTATCCAGCAGGTTGGGAACTTTCACAGTCTTCAGGAGCTCCCTTGCTGGCTACAGAGCTCCAAGGATCCCCCTCCATGATATGCAGCTTGCTGAGCCTTTCTCCCAGCCAGCCCCACCTGGCTCGCAAACTGGCAAACCCTAGGCTGGCATTAGGCCAGCCGGAGGAAAGCCCTGTCTACTGCAACTACAAATGGAAAGCACAGAGGCTTATACCTATGTTCGCGGCTCACAGGTTCTGGCAGTGGAGACAGGCATAGCAGCTGGGAAACAGGAAAAAACTCTTTCTTTCCCTCAGGCACCAATATTGCTCTCCTGTGACCCCGACATTGCATCAGGGGCTGAGCAGCTCCAGAATGTAGAGCTTATGGGCACTAGAGGGCGCCATATACAAATATGAACACCAAAGGAACCTGGTTCAAAGTAAAATTATGAATTCAACCCCAGAGAAAAATTCAAATGAAATCGACCTCATGAATCTGCCTGAAAGGGATTTCAAAACAAAAATAATTAACATGTTCATGGAGGTACAGAAAAATATTCAAGAACTCAGGGATGAATTCTGGTCAGAGATCCAATCATTAAGGAACACAGAATCAGAAATGAAACATACAATGGAAAGTTTTAAAAGCAGATTAGATACGGTGGAGGAGACGATAAATGAAACAGAAACTAGAGAAGAGGAATACAAAGAAGCTGAAGCACAGAGAGAAAAAAGAATCTCTAAGAATGAAAGAATATTGAGAGAACTGTGTGAACAAAACAAAAGGAACAATATTCGCATTATAAGAGTACCAGAAGAAGAAGAGAGGGAAAAGGGGATAGAAAGTGTCTTTGAGCACATAATTGCTGAAAACGTCCCCAATCTGGGGAAGGAGATAGTCTCTCAGGCCATGGAAGTGCACAGATCTCCCAACACAAGGGACCCAAGGAAGACAACACCAAGACATATAGTAATTAAAATGGCAAAGATCAAGGATAAGGACAGACTATTAAAAGCAGTCAGGGAGAGAAATAAGATCACATACAAAGGAAAACCCATCAGGCTATCATCAGACTTCTCAACAGAAGGCCATAAGGGAGTGGCACGATGTATTTCATGCAATGAAGCAGAAGGGCCTTGAACCAAGAATATTTTATCCAGCAAGGTTATAATTTAAATTTGAAGGAGGGATTAAACAATTTCCAGATAAGCAAAAGCTGAGAGAATTTACCTCAAATAAACCATCTCCACAGTGTATTTTTGAGGGACTGCTATAGATGGAAGTGTTCTTAAGGTTTAATAGCTGTTACCAGAGGTAATAAAACCACAGTAAAGAAACTGCAACAGTTAATTACTAAAAACATGCAAAATTAAATCAAACATCCCCATACTCAATCAAGGGATAGACAAAGAGTACAGAATATGATAACTAATATATAAAGAATGGAGGAGGAATAAAAAGGACAATGAAAAAGAACCTTTAGACTGTGTTTGTAATAGCATATTAAGTGAGTTAAGTTAGACTCTTAGATAGTAAGGAAGTTAACCTTGAACCTTTGGTAACCACCAATCTAAAGCCTGCAATGACAATAAATACATACCTATCCATAATCACCCTAAATGTAAATGGACTGAATGCACCAATCAAAAGCTATAGAATCACTAAATGCATAAAAAAAAGACCCATCTATACGCTGCCTACAAGAGACTCACTTTAAAACCAAACACATACACAGACTAAAAGGAAAGAGATGGAAATAGATATTTCATGCAACTAATAGGGAGAAAAAAGCAGGAGTTGCAGTACTTGTATCAGACAAAATAGACTTCAAAACAAAGAAAGTCACAAGAGACAAAGAAGGACATTACATAATGATAAACGGGTCAATCCAACAAAAAGATATAACCATTATAAATATCTATGCACCCATCACAGGAGTACCTACGTATGTGAAACAAATACTAGCAGAATTAAAAGGGGAAATAGAATGCAATGCATTCATTCTAGGAGACTTCAATACTCCACTCACTCTGAAGGACAGATCAACCAGACAGAAAATAAGTAAGGAGACAGAGGAACTGAACAACACATTAGAACAGGTGGACCTAACAGACATCTACAGAACTCTATACCTAAAGGCAACAGAATACACATTCTTCTCAAGTGCACATGGAACATCTTCAAGTATAGATCATATCCTAGGCCACAAAAAGAGCCTCAGTAAATTCAAAAAGATTAAAATTGTACCAAATGGTTTCTCAGAAACAAAGGTATGAAACTAGAAATAAATTATGCAAAGAAAATGAAAAATCCCACAAGCACATGGAGGCTTCACAACATGCTCCTAAATAACCAATGGATCAATGACCAAATAAAAACAGAGATCAAGCAATATATGGAGACAAATTAATAACAATAATTCAACACCGCAAAATCTATAGGATGCAGCAAAGGCCGCGCTAAAAGAAACTATATTGCAGTACAGCCCCACCTCAGGAAAGAAGAACAATCCCATATGAACAGCCTAAACTCACAATTACCAAAACTAGAAAAAGAAGAACAAATGAGGCCCAAAGTCAGTAGAAGGAAGGACATAATAAAGATTAGAGAAGAAATAAATAAAATCGAGAAGAATAAAACAATAGAATCAATGAAAGGAAGAGCTGGTTCTTTGAGAAAATAAAAAAATAAAATAAACCCCTAGCCAGACTTATCAATAAAAAAAGAGTCTACTCACATAAACAGAATCAGAAATGAGAAAGGAAAAATCACTACAGACACCACAGAAACACAAAGAATGATTAGAGAATACTATGAAAAATTATATGCTAACAAAATGGATAACCTAGAAGAAATGGACAACTTTCTAGAAAAATGCAACCTTCCAAGGCTGACCCAGAAAGAAATAGAAAATCTGAACAGACCAATTACCAACAACAAAATTGAACTGGTAATCAAAAACCTACCTAAGAACAAAACGCCTGGACCAGATGGCTTTACTGCTGAGTTTTATCAAATATTTAGTGAAGACCTAATGCCCATCTTCCTAAAAGTTTTCCAAAGAGTAGAAGAAGAGGGAATACTTCCAATCTCATTCTATGAGGCCAGCACCACTCCATACCAAAACAAGGCAAAGACACCACAAAAAAAGAAATTTACAGACCAATACCTGTGATAAACATAGATGCAAAAATACTCAACAAAATATTAGCAAACCGAATTCAAAAATACATTAAAAAGATCATCCATCATGATCAAGTAGGATTTATTACAGGGATGCAAGGACGGTACATTCAAAAATCCATCAACATCATCCAACACATCAACAAAAAGAAGGATAAAAACCACATGATCATCTCCACAGATGCTGAAAAAGCATTTGACAAAATTCAACATCCATTCATGATAAAAACTCTCAACAAAATGGGTATAGAGGGCAAGTACCTCAACATAATAAAGGCCATATATGACAAACCCACAGCCAACATTATACTTAACAGGGTGAAATTGAAAGCTTTTCCTTTAAGATCAGGAACAAGACAAGGATGCCCACTCTCCCCTCTTCTATTCAACATAGTACTGGAGGTCCTAGCCATGACAATCAGACAACACAAAGAAATGAGAGGCATCGTAATTGGCAAGGAAGAAGTTAAATTGTCCCTGTTTGCAGATGACATGATATTGTACATAAAAAATCCTAAAGAATCCATTCGAAAACTACTAGATCTAATATCTGAATTCAGCAAAGTTGCAGGATACAAAATTTATGACACAGAAATCTATGGCATTCCTGTACACTAATGATGATCTAGCAGAAAGAAAAATCAGGAAAACAATTCCATTCAGAAGTGCATCAAAAAGAATAAAATACCTAGGGATAAACCTAACCAAGGAATGAAAGACCTATACTCTGGAAACTACAAGACACTCAGAGAGAAATTAAAGAAGTTACCAATAAATGGAAATACATCCCATGCTCATGTACAGGAAGAATTAATATTGTCAAAATGGCTATACTACCTAAAGTAATCTACAGATTCAATGCAATCCCTATCAAACTACCAACAGCTTTCTTCAATGAACTGGAACAAATCATTCTAAAATTCATATGGAACCACAAAAGACCCCGAATAGCCAAAGCAATCCTGAGAAGGAAGAATAAAGCTAGAGGGATTACACTCCCCAACTTCAAGCTCTACTACAAAGCCACAGTAATGAAGACAATTTGGTACTGGAACAGGAACAGACCCATAGACCAGTGGAAATGAATAGAGAGCCATAGATGCTGAAACCCAACCATATATGGTCAACTGATATACGATAAAGGAGCCATGGACATACCATGGGGAAATGACAGGCTCTTCAATAACTGGTGTTGGCAAAACAGGAGGCAGCTACATACAAGAGAATGAAACTGTATTATTGTTTAACCTCATACACAAAAGTGAACTTGAAATGGATCAAAGACCTGAATGTAAGTCATGAAATCATAAAACTCTTAGAAGACAACATAGGCAAAAATATCTCCTAAATATAAGCATGAGCAACTTCTTCCTGAATGCCTCTCCTTGAGCAAGGGAAAAAAAAAGCAAAAATGAACACATAGGACTACATCAAGCTAAAAAGCTTCTGTATGGCAAGGACACCATCAACAGAACAAAAAGGCATCCTACAGTATGGGGGAATATATTTGTAAATGATATATCCGACAAAAGGGGTAACATCCAAAATATATAGAGAACTCACACAGCTCAACACCCAAAAAGCAAATAACCTGATTAAAAAATGGGCAGAGGATATGAAGAGACAATTCCCCAGAGAATAAACTCAGATGTCCAACAGACATATGAAAAGATGCTCCACATCACTAATTATCAGGGAAATGCAAATTAAAACCACAATGAGATATCAGCTCACACCAGTAAGGATGGCTAACATCGAAAAGACTAAGAACAACAAATGCTGGTGAGGATGCGGAGAAAGGGGAACCTCCTACACTGCTGGTGGGAATGTAAGCTAGTTCAACGATTGTGGAAAGCAATACGGAAGTTCCTCAAAAATCTAAAAATAGAAATACCATTTGACCTGGGAATCCCACTGCTTGGAGTTTACCCAAAGAATACAACTTCTCAGATTCAAAAAGACATACACCCCTATGTTTATCGCAGCACTATTTACAATAGCCAAGATATGGAAGCAATCTAAGTGTCCATCAGTAGATGAATGGATAAAGAAGAGGTGGTAAATATACACAATGGAATATTACTCAGCCATAAGAAAGAAACAAATCCTACCATTTGCAACAACATGGATGGAGCTGGAGGATATTATGCTCAGTGAAATAAGCCAGGCGAAGAAAGACAAGTGCCAAATGATTTCCCTCATTTGTGGAGTATAACAAAGCAACAAAATTAAAGGAACAAAATAGCAGCAGACCCACAGACTCCAGGAAGGAACTAGTGGTTACCAAAGGGGAGGGGTGTGGGAAGGCAGGTGGGGAGGGAGGGAGAAGGGGATTGAGGGGTTTATGTTTAGTACACATGGTATGGGGGGGTCACAGGGAAAACAGTCTAGCACAGAGAAAGCAAACATGAATCTGTGGCATCTTACTACACTGATGGACAGTGACTGCATTGGGGTATGAGTAGGGAGTTGATAATATGGGTAAAAGTAGTCACCACATTGTTTTTTCATGTGAAACCTTTGTAAGAGTGTATATCAACAATACCTTAATAAAATATTTAAACAAAAAAATGAATATCCCTGTGGCCCACCGTGGTTCCACTGAACCGGAATCGGCTAGTGGGCCATGAGAACTTGCATTCCAACAGGCTTCCAGCTGTGCTCAAGAACACTCAAGCTTTGCATCAGCTTCCCTGTTCTCCATCCCTCCCACCACTCCTGCATTTTTGCTTGGCTCTTTCGTCCTATGAACACCTCCCCAGAGTCAGTGCAACAGTCTCTGCAGTCTTTCCCTGCATCTTCTTTCTGCAGTGCTCCTGCTGTAACATGCTCAGGGTTAACTGCCAGGTGGAGTCTTCTCCCCAGGGAACTGCCTCACCTCCTTCCTCTTCACCTTCCAAAGGAGAAATCGACCTACACTGTGAACTTGAAACTTTATTACATTCTTCTTTATATTGTCAGGGACCTTCTTCCCATGACACTTTCCGTTATCTGTACTGTAATATGCTTGAGGACTGTGAGTGTGTGCCTTAATCTTCTTTGTAACTTCAATATTCATACTTAATATTAATTCATTGAATAACATTTACTGAGTATAGGTGCCAGGCACAGTATTAGACTCTGGGGATGCAAAGATGAATAGACCATTCTTATCCTGGTGGGGCACATAAATCCAATTGATTAAATACTTTCCAGCGTGAATTATTGTAAAAGTTTCTCTAAAGACAGCATAAAAGGGCTTTCATCTATTTATTCATTCAATAAATCTGTATAAGACTTCCGGGAAGATGGCGGTGTGAGCAGGGCGGCAGAAATCTCCTCCCAACACTATATTTATCTACGAAAACACCGAAAATACATCTATTCCTAAAAGAGAGACGAGAATACACAGGAAAGCGCACAGCGTGCAGCTACACCCGAGAGGACTCGGCACCCCAAGAGGCGGGTAAGATACGGAGCCGCGACCCGGCGGGACCCGAGCCCTCCCCCACCCCAGCGCACCGGCGGGAGGAGAGGATTCAGAGCCGGGAGGGAGTGGAAGCACACCCCGCGAAGTAGCCAGCCCCGGGATCTGCGCGGGGAGCGCTGACCCACATTGCGCAGTGCAGCGGAGATTGGAGAGACAGAGGGGCAGGATCTGAGCGGGGAACCCGCCAGGGTGCTTGCAGCCGGCTCCCGGGAAGGAAAAAAAAAAAGCGCGCGCTTTCTTCAGCGGTCTTAAAGAGACAGGAGCCCAGCGGAGGAGCCGGATCGCCCCAGCACACTCAGCCCAGCAGGCTGGGAGTCCTGGGGAGTTTCAGACGCCTTAGCTGGCGACTGAGGAAGCGTAGCCATACTTAACACTTCTCACTGAGATCAACAGCCTCCTATTCGTTCCCACCCCTGCCAGAGCGATAAAGGGCCCTGCGGAGCGGCACAGTCACAGCTGTTGAATAGTGGGGCAATAGCGCCACCTAGAGCATTCCCACAGAATCTACGTACGGTGGGCATTTTTTTGTTTTTTTTTGTTTTGTTTTGTTTTTTGTTTTGTTTTTGTTTTTTCTTTTCTTTCTTTTTTTTCTTTTTTCTTTCTTTCTTTTTTTTCTTTTTTTTTTCTTCTCTTTTTAAAGTCTTAAAGAGCCCAGCTGACATACGTGGCAACTATCAGTGACCAAATTATACAGCCATGAAAAGACAGAGGAATATGGTTCAGACCAAAATCAACCAGACAACCCCAGAGAGGGAGTCTGAAGGGATGGAAATGCACAGCCTCCCTGAAAAAGAATTTAGAATAAAAGTCATAACCATGCTGATGGACCTACAGAGAAATGTGCAAGAGCTGAGGGAGGAAGTGAGGGAACTGAGGAAAGACAATACAGAAATCAGACAAGCGATTGACGGGCTTAACAGCAGAATGGATGAGATGCGAGAGACTGTTAATGGAATAGAAAACAGAGAACAGGAGTACAGAGCAGCTGAGGAAGAGAGAGATAAAAGGATTTCTAGGAATGAAAGAATATTAAGAGAACTGTGTGACCAATCCAAACGGAACAATATTCGCATTATAGGAGTACCAGAGGAAGAAGAGAGAGAAAAAGGGATAGAAAGTGTCTTTGAAGAAATACTTGCTGAAAACTTCCCCTCGCTGGGGAAGGAAGTAGTCTCGCAGTCCACCGAAGCTCATAGATCTCCCAACACAAGGGACCCAAGGAAGACAACACCAAGACACATAATAATTAGGATGGCAAAGATCAAAGATAAAGACAGGGTATTAAAGGCAGCTAGAGAGAGAAAAAAGATCACCTACAAAGGAAAACCCATCAGACTATCATCAGACTTCTCAACAGAAACCTTACAGGCCAGAACAGAATGGCATGATATATTTAACGTTATGAAACAGAAGGCCTCGAACCAAGAATATTGTATCCAGCACGATTATCATTTAAATATGATGGAGGGATTAAACAATTTCCAGACAAACGAAAGTTGAGAGAGTTTGCCTCTCATAAACCACCACTACAGGATATCTTAAATGGACTGCTCTAGAGGGAAGCACACCTAAGGCTAAAAGGATGTCACCAGAGAAAAAAAAAATCATAGCAAAGAAAGCAGACCATCCAAATGCCAACTAAAGGCAAAGAATAAAACACCTATTATAGAAAGAATGGAGGAGGAGGAATAAGAAGGGAGAGAAAGAAAGAAACATCAGACTGTGTTTACAATAACTTAACAAGAAAGTTAAGTTAGATTGTTAGATAGTAAAGAAGCAAACCTTGAACCCTTGGTAACCACGAATCTAAAGCCAGCAATGGCAATAAGTACATACCTATCAATAATCACCCTAAATGTAAATGGACTGAATGCACCAATCAAAAGACACAGAGTAACAGAATGGATAAAAAAGCAAGACCCATCTATATGCTGCCCACAAGAAACTCACCTCAAATCCAAAGATATACACAGACTAAAAGTGAAGGGATGGAAAAAGATATTTCATGCAAACAACAAAGAGAAAAAAGCCGGTGTTGCAGTACTTGTATCAGACAAAATAGACTTCCAAACGAGGAAAGTAGCAAGAGATAAAGAAGGACATTACGTAATGATAAAGGGGTCAGTCCAACAAGAAGATATAACCATTATAAATATATATGCACCCACCACAGGAGCACCAGCATATGTGAGACAAATACTAACAGAATTAAAGGAGGAAATAGACAGCAATGTATTCATCTTAGGAGACGTCAACACACCACTCACTCCAGAGGACAGATCAACCAGACAGAAAATAAGTAAAGACAGAGGCACTGAACAACACACTAGAACAGATGGACCTAACAGACATCTACAGAACTCTACACCCAAAAGCAACAGGATACACATTCTTCTCAAGTGCACATGGAACATTTTCCAGAATAGACCACATACTAGGCCACAAAAGAACCTCAGTAATTTCAAAAATATTGAAATCCTACCAACCAACTTCTCAGATCACCAAGGTACAAAACTAGAAATAAATTTTAGAAAGAAATCAAAAAGGCTCACAAATACATGGAGACTTAACAACACTCTCCTAATTAATCAATGGGTAACGACCAAATCAAAACAGAAATCAAAGAATATATGGAGACTAATGACAACAACAACACAAAGCCACAACTTCTGTGGGACACAGCAAAGGCAGTTCTAAGAGGAAAGTATACTGCAATCCAGGCCTATTTAAAGAAGGAAGAACAATCTCAAATGAATAGTCTAAAGACACAATTATGGAAATTGGAAAAAGAAGAACAAATGAGGCCCAAAGTCACCAGAAGGAGGGACATAATAAAGATTAGAGAAGAAATAAATAAATTGAGAAGAATAAAACAATAGAAAAAATCAATAAAACCAAGAGCTGGTTCTTTGAAAAAATAAACAAAATAGATAAACCCCTAGCCAGACTCACTAAGAGAAAAAGAGAATCTACAAACATAAACACAATCAGAAATGAGAAAGGAAAAATCACGACGGACCCCACAGAAATACAAAGAATCATAAGAGAATATTATGAGACTCTATATGCTAACAAGCTGGAAAACATAGAAGAAATGGACAACTTCTTAGAAAAATACAACCTTCCAAGACTGACCAAGCAAGAAACAGGAAAACTAAACAGACCAATCACCAGTGACGAAATCGATTTGGTAATCAAAAAACTACCCAAGAACAAAACCCCTGGGCCTGATGGATTCACCTCTGAATTCTACCAGACATATAGAGAAGAAATAACACCGATTCTCCTTAAAGTTTTCCAAAAATAGAAGAGGAGGGAATACTTCCAAACTCATTCTATGAAGCCAGCATCACTCTAATACCAAAACCTGGAAAAGACCTCACCAAAAAAGAAAATTACAGACCAATATCCCTGATGAACGTAGATGCAAAATACTCAACAAAATATTAGCAAACCGAATTCAAAAATACATCAAGAGGATCATACACCATGATCAAGTGGGATTCATCCCAGGATGCAAGGATGGTACAACATTCGAAAATCCATCAACATCATCCACCACATCAACAAAAAGAAGAACAAAAACCACATGATCATCTCCATAGATGCTGAAAAGCATTTGACAAAATTCAGCATCCATTCCTGATTAAAACTCTCAACAAAATGGGTATAGAGGGCAAGTACCTCAACATCACAAAGGCTATATATGACAGACCTACAGCTAACATCATACTTAATGGCGAGACGCTGAAAGCTTTTCATCTAAGATCGGGAACAAGACAGGGATGCCCACTCTCTCCACTGTTATTCAACATAGTACTGAGGTCCTAGCCACGGCAATCAGACAAAACAAAGACAAACAAGGCATCCAGATTGGTAAAGAAGAAGTCAAATTGTCACTATTTGCAGATGACATGATACTGTACATAAAAAACCCTAAAGACTCCATTCCAAAACTACTAGAACTAATATCTGAATTCAGCAAAGCTGCAGGATACAAAATTAACACACAGAAATCTGTTGCTTTCCTATACACTAATGATGAACTAACAGAAAGAGAAATCAGAAAAACAATCCCATTCACAATTGCATCAAAAAGAATAAAATACCTAGGAATAACCCTAACGAAGGAAGTGAAAGACCTGTACTCTGAAAACTACAAGACACTCCTAAGAGAAATTAAAGAGGACACTAACAAATGGAAATGCATCCCATGCTCTTGACTAGGAAGAATAAATATTGTCAAAATGGCTATACTACCTAAAGCAATCTACAGATTCAACGCATCCCTATCAAACTACCAACAGCTTTCTTCAATGAACTGGAACAAATAATTCTAAAATTCATATGGAACCACAAAAGACCCCGAATAGCCAAAGCGATCCTGAGAAGGAGGAATAAAACGGGGAATTACACTCCCTGACTTCAAGCTCTACTACAAAGCCACAGTAATCAAGACAATTTGGTATTGGCACAAAACAGACCCACAGACCAGTGGAACAGAATAGAAAATCCAAACATTAACCCAAACATATACAGTCAATTAATATTTGATAAAGGAGCCTTGGATATACAATGGGGAGATGACAGCCTCTTCAGCAGCTGGTGTTGGAAAACTGGACAGCTACATGTAAGAGAATGAAACTGGACTACTGTCTAACCCCATACACAAAGGTAAACTTAAGGTGGATCAAAGACCTGAATGTAAGTCATGAAACCATAAAACT
>JAVSCE010015591.1:0-25920 GCA_032199065.1 Smutsia gigantea | reverse complement strand
TTTGTTTTATGTTTGTTTATATGTTTATCTTCCTCACTGGACTGTCTTCTTACCTTACTGGATGATGAATTGTCTTTTTGGGAGAGTGACATGTTTACATATAACATTAATTAGATTAAAATTTTTCATTTATTGTTGACATTTCCTTGTTTGACTCTACACTCCACAGGGCAAGATGTTAAGCATAGGAACCAGATGTGTTGTATTCATCACCGAATCCAGCACTTGTCGCAGGGTCTGCCACAGAAATCTTTGAGTGATGAACTCACAAAGGAAGTGGCAAATGAGTGAACAAATGAACAAATGAATGGAGCAGAAGGGCTGAGCTCTAACTCCTGGAAAAATAACACTTAACTTTTAGCTTTCATTGTCCCCATTGTCTAAACAGAGAGCGATTTTTTAAGCTTCTGTGAAAAAGACTAGCAATATCAACAATTACATTAACCCAAATGAAATCTGCACCCTATGGGAATCTCAGCATGCTGCTGGTATGGGTTAGGGGCAAATTTTACTTTCTTATAAACAAAGATACTGAGGCTTCAGAATACTCAGCTGCACAGATGTCAGAGTTTGCCTTTCATACATACAGGCGTTTTTCAATCTAGAGCTCAAGTAGGCAGTTTTAAGCTCTGCATGTCAAGCCAATGAGGTTCATGTCTTGTCACTATAGGTACTGCAACAGAACCTCATTTCAGTGGTCTTATGAGGTCTCATAAATTTTGAGTCACTAAAAACTGACCACATAACAGTAACATCATATTGCACATATTACAAGGTACTTAGGCAGTAAGTAATTATAATGTGGTGAGAGTAAATTAATAAATGTGTTTATTTGATGACTTGAAACATTCTTAAAGTCTAAAAATAATGTGTTTTTTGTGAAAAAAAGAATGTCTATATCCCATTTCTCCTTCTCTTTCAAAAATTAAAACCCCTGAGAAATAGGAGGTAGCAGAAGGTATTAAATTATTTCTTCCATAACAGAACAACCCATGTCCAATTTTAAATACAAAGAATAGACAAAGGGATAATGGCATTAACTTCAGTTCTAACCCAAATAAGGCAGGAAATTGAGTGAAATCAGTTTTTCCTCTCATCTTATGTGGAAAAAAATTTGTCATATGGCAAACCCATATGAATCCAATCTGTTTAGTGTATTCATCCCTGCAGTGACATTCAGGCTCCAGAAACTATATCAGAAAGCTGGTCAGTATTTCAACACCAGCCTGCAGATGAGAAATGTAGTAAGGTATGCCCTAACTATTGCATTTCCCCCCCCAAAAAATGTCCTGATTGGGACAGGTGTTGATTATACATCTTTTTCAGAAACCCATTGCTATTTTCTATCTGTTAGCTACTCACCATAAAGGCATATTTTCTCATCTATTCTCCATAGAAAGAGAAAGAAAAAGAAGAATCATTGTCTTAAAAATAAAACTTTCCATATTCCCCCACTGCTTGGGAAATGACCAGTTTTCTTCACTAGTCTTCTATCTTCCTGATCCTCTCCTGCCCATCTCTGCGCCCTCAGCTCACCTGTTCTCCCATACACACAACCTCTGCAGTAACAAATACTCTGTGTTCCTATGACTTTGCACCTTTGTCCATGTTATTCTCTCTGTTTGGGAGCCCTCCCCATCTCTCCACTCCTTCCACCACTCCATCCTTCCTCCTCTTCTTGACACCTAATTCCTCCTACTTTTTGATGAATCAAGAATCCTCTAGGGAGCTCCCAACCCCAGGGCAAAGCAAGATGGCTCTGTATTCTGTATGTGCTGTTGAAGCCCGTATCACAGCGGTTCACTAGGGTTGTTTCTTGGCTTGTCTCTCTTACCAGACTGTAAGTTTCTCAAGAGCAGGATCTTATCTATTCATGTTTGTGTATCTAACATCTTATCCAGTGTTTAGTATATATTCTTTGTTCAATAAATATTTGTTGAATGATCAATGAATCAATGATTTTCCATTGGCAAAGTGAATAAGGTATATTTCTTAGATCAGAATCTGAAAAGCACACAGGAAAAATTGGAACAAATTTGCTTGAGATAAAAGTACTTTGACAGGGACCACCTGTGAAACTTCATCTACTTGGGTCTCTTTGTGTTCTTTATGAAATAGGAATATTAATTATCAGATCCTATCAAAGGAGGTCTAGTTACCAAGGAACAAAACAGATTGGTATAGATCCTAAGGACAATGTTATGTTGAAATGTCTCAATAACTTATAAATACTTACATGTGTGACATCATGATTAAAATAGTATGAGTCAAAGGAAAAAACCAGATTTCTAGATTTTCAGGGTACTTGGTGCTCCTTGACAGAATATTTTATTGGCATATAATCTCTTGACAATTATTTCCTGATCTGATTTCCCAAGGAAACCTTAGATTTAAGATATTAGTTCTGCAAAGAAAAGTTTGTGGTATTTATCTTTATTACAAATAACTAGTCCACATTCATCGTTTGTGGTCAGGGAATGAAAGGAGCCCTCTGGGTAGAAAGCAGCAAATCTCCCAAAATATGTAAATCAGATGTGAATGAACTTGAAGTCAATGTGTAAAGTAAGCATAGAATCTTCTGAAGCTTTTCTTCAATAAAAATTATTTATTTCCTATTATGAAAGTAGGCCACTCTGGGCATTTCTACAACTGAACTTCCCCTTATTCTTGGATATCAGGCTATTTTTTCAAAAGAGAGAAGAAATATAATGCCGAAAAGAAAACTAAGCATGGAGAGGGGAATCATCTTTAACGAATGTATTAATCTGTGGGTTACTGATTCTCTGATTAAATGTATTTTTTTAAGTTATTTGATAAACAAATAAAAGCAGATGGTTTATGATATTTTAGAAAAGAATGGAACAACTATAGATAAAAAGAGTCGCAATCTGAATTAACATATCTCCATGTTGTGCGGGATATTGAAAATTCACTGCCACAAGATTTATGTCCTGCTGCTGGGTACTCATGCTTATTTGGTTCACTGTATTAAAATACTGGGGCTGGGTAGCCTGTAGGAACTGACAGCAAGCTCTGCTTTAGCAGGGTCAACATCAGGGCTGTGTGGTTTATTTTAGAAGGCTGTGTAGTCTAACGAGCGCAAAGTGGACCAATGAGAAGTTGGCTAGGACTCTCACATGGCCCACAGAGCTCACTTGAAAGTTTACCAAGGATGCAAATGCCTCCTTGGTTGGTTGGCCTACCAATTGATTAAAAAAAATTTTTTTTAAACAATTTCTAATGTATTTTAGCAAAATTTATTATTTTGAAGGGGGCCTGCTACATAGCATATATTGGGATCTTAAAGCTACATTTTTGTTTCTTTCTAGATTTCACCTTTTATTAGTTGAGGTATAATTAACATATAACAGTTTCAGTTATATAACATGATGATTCAGTATTTATGTATATTGTGAAATGATCACCACAGTAAGTTTAGTTAACATCTGTCACCATGCACAGTTACAAAATTTGTTTTGCATGTGATGAAACTTTTAAGATGTACTCTCAGCAACTTTCAAATAAAAGTACAGTATTTTTTCCTTTCATGCGTTGTTTATTTATTTTTATTGAAATGTAATTGGCATTCAATATTACATTACTCTCAGGTGAACAACATAGTGATTCAGTGTTCATATACATTATGAAATGATGACCATGATAAGTCTAGTTACCTTCAGAAATTTTTGTCCACTGTCCTCCCTCATTCTCTCTCTTTCTCTCTCCCCCCATCCCTCCTTCTTTTCCTGGTGGGTACCAGGAGAGAAATGTATATATTCTCATGTTTCTTTATTAAGGTCAACAACAATAATAAAACAGTTGAATTCTGGTCACAATTGAGGTCAGATTTTTCATTTAAATAGCATTTTCCTTGGAATTGCCTTGAAATTAAGTTCTTTTTCCCTCACCACCCTTTTTGTATTTCTAAGTGATACTCAATTTAAAATAAGGATTTCAATTTCATACTAAAGAACTAGTACTCTCCTGTTCTCATTTAATTTTAACTTCATTCTTTTTCATTCCCCACACCTCCACCACTGCCAAAGAAGCTGATTATCTCAGGTTTTATCTTTTCTTTTATATTTTTAAGGCAACAACTTGGCTTGGCCTAGATACTGATACTTTGGGTGTCTGCATAACATGAGACATAGAATGGTTTGAGTCAATTATAGGTGGGTTTGATCACAAATGTCAGTTTTATAACCTGCCCTTCCTAATAATCACTTCCTAACTTGACCGTGGCCCTAGCCTTGACCCTTGACTAGTCTCAAAAAATTACTGACATAATTACTGGTTGACACTTAGACTCATGTCTTGACATTTAGTAGTCTGAACGAGAATTTCCAGAGGCATTATAATAAGGAAATTTATTTAAGAGCTGTTGAGTCAGGAGTATTATGTACAGCATTGATCCGTAGTTTAGCTAATAAATTTATTATGCTGCAAATTATATATGATTTATTAGTGCATTGGCCAATGAGAGTGAGATCTGTCTCAACAGGAATGTTGAAAGAGGCAAGGCAGTATGGAACTTTCATCTCCACTGGGAGTGAACTAACTTGCCAGATCTGGGCCATCCATCATAGTAAACGTGTCCAAAACAAATCCTGTATCTTCTACAGTTCGCTGTATTCATCAGCACTTTTGAAATCAACAGTCCGAAATAGTTTTGGCCAAGTTTTCGATTGCCTGTGGTGTAGGCAGTGTGTCTTGGCTGTCTTCTCCAAGAGTGTGCTCTCAGGTGGTGGTTCTTTCTGGGTCACTTTCAACTAAATCTGAAAGGTCAGAAGGGTGGCCTCATTTATAAGGAAGGACATTATATATTAAATCATCAAAATGATTGTGTTAAAAATCAAATTATTGTCTAAAAAGTCTCTTAGAATCATTTAGGGCTTGCATGCATGGATAGAAGGCCGAACTTTCCACTCATGTACTGTGCAAACATTACTATGTAGGCAAAAAGTACAATAAGTCTCAACTTTATGTGTGTACGAAGTGTGTGTACACAAGGGAACCCCAAAAGAGTGCACAAACATGAAATAATTATTCTTTTCACTGTTCTGATTGCCTTTTTTAAGAAAATGTTTCATTTGGAAATTTCAAACTTAATGGGAAGCTTCATGAATAGTTCAAAGAATACATGTATATCTCTCACCCAGATGCACTCATTGTCAACACTCTGCCTCATGTGCCGCATCACTCTTTCTTTGTGTACACACACACACACACACACACACACATTCCTTTTCTTCTTTGAACCACCTGATGAAAAACTCCCCACACCGTGATCCTACACATTCCAACTCCTCATTGTATACCTCCTAAGGACCCTTTTCTATATAACTACAGTACAGACTCAAACATCTGACTGCCTTTGAATTTTTCAGCATGACTTATTTGTACGTTTTACCTTGAAAGCCAACACATACTGAAACTGTTAGAAGGAGCAGCTCAACTATCTAAAAATGTCATATCACTAATATTTTTAATTTTGCAAACAAATATAACATGTCAATGGAAAAGGCTAAATGCTGGTTTTAGGGAGAACAGATGAGTTAATACAAATACAGATTTCCCTTCATTGGTAGTAAACCTTATTTAGTGATGCATCTTATCAGTAGCCTTACAGTTAGTTAGCATTCATTAAGACAGACAGAGCATCTTATCTTTATGTATTTTTTATGTCATTTTTTCTCTTGTGATCAGGTAACTCCAGGTTTTGAAAGATGTAAGTAGTTTCTTAGACAATGCCATGACCTTGTTTCCTGATAGTCAGCAGGAAAGAAGCGGAGGGGACTTGGGCAATGCTGAATGGGCTCTAGAGAGAGCAGGGGTCCTGTGGGTGATCATCCTGACACTGCCTCACAGCCATCCCTTCACTGGGCAGATAGTCACAGGTCTCTCCCAAGTGGTTCTTATAAGCTATTTCTGTGTGCTATCAGTTAAAAAATACAGCATAGGAAGTATATTCAGTAATATTGTACTATCTTTGTATGTTGACAGATGGCAACTGCACTTATCGTGGTAAGCATTTAGTCACGTGTATAATCATCAAATCACTATGTTGAATACTTGAAACCAATGTATTGTATATCAACTATATTTCAATTAAAAGCATTTTTTAAATGCAAGCTTACACTGCTGTGAACAAATAGAACTAAGATTTGTGTTTCATAATCTATGCAGCTAATTTTGATAACTAACACATTTCTGACAGTTGCAATTTTTTCCCAAAGGGAGCTGGAGCATACATATCCTTCTCCACACAAGTATATCTAACAATATGTCTGTGTTTTGGGGCATCAAGTAGTGCTCCAGGGACTAAGAATGGGCAGCAAGATTCTGTGTAGGAGGAAGGTGTGATGCTGAGCAATTTATGAAAAATGGGTCCCATGGTAACTGCTGTGGACAATTTAGAGGCACAGTCCTGCAAAGTTATCCAAGGGCTATGGGTACATTCAGTGACACTGCACACCCAGAGGTGGTCCTTCAGTATGTACAAATAACAGTTTTACTACCCCAGGCTGACTCTTCATTTAATCATTCAACAGATATATATTGAGGGGTGCTGTTCCAGGAGCTGGGGATTTGGTAAGAAGGACCATGCTCTATAGCCTCAAGGAGCTTACACATAAACTGTTTTGCTTTAAAACATTATACATTCAGAGATACTTGTGCTCTGACCATATGATCACAGTATGTCACTCTATAAAGCCTTTCAGACATGAACTGGATCTACAAGAATTTAGCTGTAAAGTGTTAGATTTGCAGAGAAGAGAGCACTGGCTTTAAATGACAAATCACGAAAAGAAATAATCTTGGAAAAACCCTCCAGCTTTTAATGATTTAATAAAAGCAGTGTGCTCAGAGACTGTTGAGTCAGAAAAGAATGTAAACATCCCTGTGTTCAAGTGTATGAATCAGTAAGGGAGGGGGCCATGGGAAGGAGAGCCTCCCACAGATGACAGTGTTCTACATGGCAGGGAAACCATTTTTTGGTTCATCAAAATGACTTCGAGACTGCAGTGATTTTCAAATCCAGCTGGAAAACACAAATATCTTAACCCCAAGGGATGCTCCAAGGTGGTTCTTGTAGGGTTTTGTTTGGCATATTTTTTAGAAATCATTTTCACATAATTCCAGAGAAAGCTTTTAACTAGTGATCTATTACTGCACAATATCTTTGAATTATAGTAAGCTGGAAACCAGTCATCTAATATCCAAATTTCACCTTGGCCTATATGAACATACTTCTTGTTGATAAGACTAAGCTATGGTCCTAGATCAGAGGTAACTAGGAATTTTGTGGTATTTTTATTAGTTAGGATCATGTTTACATAGGAACACAGGGATTTAAAATAGTAGTAGATTAGAGGATAGATGCTTATTTCTCTATCACTTTAAAATCTGTAAGTCAGCAGTGTAGAGGTAATGTGGCAACACTGTGTCACAAAGTCTTCATGAACGCATGCATGTTCCTTCTTTTTTGGTGCTGTTAGAGGAGGCCTCTATGCCTAAATTCAACTCATGACACATTATGGCTGCACCAGCTCCAGCCATCAACTTCATATTCTAGCTAGTAGGAAAGAGGAAAGAATGAAGAAGGACAGATAACAGATATATGACAGATGTCTTTTAATGAAATTTCTGAAACCTCCACATAACACTTCTATTTCCAACCCATTCACCAGAATTTAGCTGGATGGCAACACCTGGCTACATAGGAGTCTGGGAATTTTCTCTGTTTTGAGCAGTCATATGCTTAGCTAAAATTAGAAATTCTAATACAACTGATGAAAAAAAAGCATCAGTGTTAGGAGACAGCAGTAATATGTTTGTATGTTAACAGATGGCAACTACATTTATCATGGTAAGCATTAAGTAATGTATATAATTGTTGAATCACTGTGTTGTATACCTGAAACCAATATAGTATTGTATATCAACTATAGTTCAAATGAAATACTTTTTAAAATGCAAGTTTACATTGCTGTGAACAAATAAAAGTGAGATTTGTGTTTCAAAATCTTTGCAGCTAATTTTGGTAACTAACATTTCTACTAATAATGTTGCAGTGTTTTAAATAATGTCAGTCTGAAACACTCTATTTGTTATGTCAGAGTATGATCTTCATAGTTTGAGCTTAGTAGCTACAAGGAAAACAGTGGTTAGGTTCTGCTAGAATATTTTACCTACCCTGGGTAAGGGCCTACAGATTAAATGTGCTAGAGTGATGACTAATTAATTTTAATGATAGGTAGCAATAGATTCTGTATTTCAAAGCTTGCATGTCCACCAGGAATTTGGAAAAGGAGAAGCAGGTAGCACAGAATAAAAGTAGCTTGAGTTTTTAAAACTGTTTGATGTTCTTCATGTTCTTACCAACTCATACCCTCATCTAAATTTGAATCACAGGTACATTTTGAACTTAGTGTAGAGAGTCCTAAAGTCTCACATAAGAATTACTCTGCTTGTTCTAACAAGATTGTATCCCAGTAGGCATGCCAAAATTTGATAGCTACAAATAGGGATATCTGGAAAGAAAGGGGTGGAGGAAGTAATTTCTTTTAACTCTACTGCAATGTCTTGGATTAAGGTAGACAATGGTTGCAATTCTGCTGATCCAAGGCAGACATCACTAAATAGGGAGAATGAGCAATCACAGAGCTGATTTAATTTCCAGTGGGGTTTGTAGAAGCACCAAAACACAATGTAGCCAAATGTTCCTAAAAGTATGAAGTAATTTAATTTGTTATATCATTACAAGAAATTAAAGCCAAGCATAATTACATCCCAGTAGTTAAAAGAACCCGGGAAAGTGTCATTGTTATTGACTGAATGAAGTGAGCTTTCTGATTACCTTGACCAGTCACATTTTAATTTTTGTCTGTCCATTTATTCCAAATCACATTAAAGGGCCTTAACTGATTTTAACAAAATAAGCTCCATTATTAAGGTGCAGTTTAACCTGAGAAGCTTAAGTTTAATTACTAGATTAGAGTTTGCAAATGTGCATGTCTTCAAGATTTCAGTACATTTGGGGATGTAATTATTAGGGGTTCTCAGTGTTCATAAGAGGTCCAAGATGAAAGGAAAGAATTAAATTTAGAAAATTGATTTTTTTTGTTGTTGTTCCACCAAGTGTCCCCAGAGAGAAGCATCTGTTCTTTCAGGAGTGGGGCAAGGCTGTGAAAAGGGGTGATTAAGGGAGCTCTCCCCTCCACAGAGAAAAGCCCTGGACAGGGTGTAGCACCCAGATTTTCAAGGGAGGTAGAGTGGGGCGGCTAATGATGTGTAATGAACTCTCCCATGGTAGAGTGTCCATGTGATTTCACATCCAAACTTTTTAAAGTAGAAGGCAATGGTATACATGATTTCACTGGGACAACAGATATAAACCTCGTAAATGTCAGGCCAGTTAGGATGTATGCACCCCCGACCCATAAGGACCAGATATCTAAGCAAATAAATGTAATGGCATTTTTAGGTATTCAGAGAATAAATGATTCTGTAAGACACTAGGAGGGGAAAATAGAGATCAGAGTCACTCTACCAGGGATTTCTCTCTCCAGCACACTTACTCCAGTCATGTGATATCTCAGAGTGTGAGGTGTACAAGCCCTTGAAACATGTTAATATTCCTCTAACAGTCTAGTTACTGATTTTCAGGTGTGTTAGAAGCTCTGGATACATTGCAGAAAGGTAGCCTTAATAAAAGGGATGTTCCATGTTTTTTCATTTCAATTCAATTCAACAAACACTTATTGGATAGCTGGTATGTGAGAGCCAGTGTTTAGTGCCAGAGATCAAAAACGAATTTGCTGTGGTCCAACCCTGTAGAAAATCAGTCTAGTAGAAAATAGATCATTGCTGTAGATTGTTTCATGATTTAATTACTTGAAGAGTTAACTTCTGATTTGGCTATCATGCATCGAACATGGTATTTGCCAATCTCTGTCTTTACAGGGAACTCCTACTGGGTGGTAACCTGGATTTTCCTATGGCAAAGTAAACAGGGTGAGCAGGCTGTTTTAGTGAGGCTCTTTCAACTCAGAGGCCCTTGTTTTCCAGGCTGCTAATTAATTTTTTTCCACCCGGAAAGCCCTTCCCTACTGTCTGAAGCTGTTCTGACCAAATGAGCTGAAACAAGCTATAGAGATTTAGGATGTCTGGCTTAAAAAGGTTTGCTTATTTAATTAGATAAATAATTACAGAGCCCTTTCCAGCATTACTGTTCCTAATCACATTGATAAAGGCTGGGAAAACCCTGTCATTCAGTGGATAACAGAATCTGGGAGAAGAATGAAGCGCTGGAGTGAGCTGGAAATAATTGAAAAACTCTTAACATGCTCTATGTGCTTGCATATAAATTCATCATCACTATTATCATTTTTCAAGTGTTTATTATTTTTCAGGCACTGTTTTACATGAATAATCCCTTTCTTCAAAATCGTCCTATCATGTAGTACTGACTTCCCCATTTTAAAAATTAGATAACAAGTTTAGGAAAGTTAACTTCTATGACGATCTCAGCTAGTCAGTGGCAGAGCTCAGGTTTGGAAACAAGGACTGCCTTACTCCAGAAACTATTCTCTTGAATATTCAGTCCTTGCAAAGTCACTCTCTGGCCCAGAATATTAAATCTACTCATGGACTAAAAGGAGCAGGGACCCTCAGCAGGCCTTGTTTCTAAAGAAAGGAGTGGAGGGGTGGGAGTTGGAGTAGAGAGTTTACACAGGCAGGACACCTTCCTTCAGGATCCAACCAGACAGGTTCAATCCAAGTCCCACTCTCACCCTGAAGGAGAGTTATGTTAGTGATGGTTACTTGCCCTGATGGATTAATTCCTAAACATGCATTGCCCACAAAGAGAGCAGAACCTACAGGGCACAGCCTATGGTGGGGGTGGGGTCAGGGAGGCAGACACATGGAGCGGCAAGTGGGGAATTCAAGCTGCAAGTTTTTAGTCAGGTGCTCAAGGTGCTGGGTTTTCTTCACCCACTTATCTGGCAGCCCTGGTTTTTCTTCACTGCCTACCATAGTTACCTCTTTAATTGTCATTTTTAAACAAAGACTCTCTTCTTTACATTCTCAGCTTCCAGTTGCCTGAGCCTCTTCACTTTTAGGGACTCATGCCCCCTGTTTTATGCCTTCATCGCATTGGTTGTGGCTCCATCCCCCCCTCACTGCTGGGCTCCCGCTGCAGAGAATTTGAGTGTTGGAGAAAGAAAAGACTTTTTGTGCTTGGTGTACCCGAGCCCTTGCTCTTTGAACTGCTTCTTGCCCCGTCTGAGCCACCAGACCCACCCTTCCCGTTGTTCGCACACTGCTCCCTAAATACCAGCCAAGTTTTCAAACTCTGATCCTGAGTTACCCGGTGGAAGAGGGCACAGACATCCACTTTGGGAAGCTGGCCATATCATCTGAGCTTTCCTGACCCTCTGTGCAAGCTTCTGTTGTAGCACACATAAATTTCTTTAGAAATCACAGCACTTGTTCATTCGTTGATCAGTACCTCAGAGAGAGATCTGAATTCAGCTCAGTCAGTTGAGTACCTCTTAGAGTACCAATCCCCACCCCCCAGCAGGTGTTCAACAAGTATTTGTTCACTGGTTGAATTGAACCAAAGTTTAAATAGACAGGGATGAACCACGTAACAATCTCTAGTTTCCCAACTTTGTCCATGGAAAGGATTCAACCTCCTTTTCTGGTGAAACCAAAACAAAGGATGTGAGTTCCCTCCGACTTAGGAACCCACTGCCCTGAATCTCCTCCTGAGTGTTCCCCTCCCTGAGTGATCTCAAGACTGATTGTCTCCATCACAGGCCTTCTTGCTGCTCCTAGGGAAGAAGGAAGAACATGTCAAAGCTTCTATGCAGAGCTTCTGTTGAAGAAACCTTTGCATGAATGAAATAGCATGAGAACGGCAGGAATTAAATAGATGGAAGGAAACAGGGAAGGTAGGACTGGGCAAGCAAGTGGCAAATACGGCCAAAAATGCAGAGATGGGATTCTAAGGAAACTTGCTGACAAGAGGCAGAGGTGCAGGTGGGGCCAGCCACAGGGAGTGGTGAGGACAGATGGGCCTAGCGAGATGGGTGGTAGAGGGGCTCTCCAAAGTCCAGCTGAAGGTTGGGTGCAAACCTATGGGTGTTAAAAGTCCAGGAAATGGTCTTGCATAGGAAAGATAGTATTATTCTACAAGTATTATTCTGTAAGAGGTGCTTTGGGTATGTAAGATTATGTAGGAGGGATTGAAAAAGGAAAAGGCCCCTAGAAATGGAGGAAACAGCTAAATGTTTGAGGAATTTATTTGTAATATTTTAAGAGGTAGAAAGGAAAATGAGGACAAGTAGAAAGATTCATTTGTCCTGTTCACATGCCAGTGAAAGGGTTAGGATGTATGACAGTCTTTGGGAAACAGTGCGCCCTGATTGGTTGGGACATTAGTAATTGTTAGGTCATTGGAGTCAGATATTTTTGGTCAGGCCAAGTTCCTCACAGCACATCTCATAGGAGTCCAGTTGGTCCACAGACAGCTGAGATCATTTGGCCCGTATCATTCCTGAGTAAAGGAATCTGTCTTTTGACTCCAAATAGTCTTTCAGGGACCCCACATCAGCACTCCAGATTCCAGAAACACTTCTTTACATAATTTCTTTACTCTGAAACCATAAGATCCTTATGGGAAGGTCTAAAATATTGTCAGTAAGGTTTCTCAGTAAGGGTTCTGTCACTTGTGCTCAACACGATTGATATTAGACTTGCAAGATAGCCACCAAAACCGGTAGACTTCTTTGTTTGGTCCTTAAAGTTTTAACTGTTCAAAAATTAGTTGCCAAAATCTTTAAAACATTGATATTATGCATGTTTTTTTTACGAAAATAAAATTAGAATGTGGGGATTCTTTTTGAAAAATCTGAAGACCTGGCAATAGCTGGCTACCATTCCCACATGTGCCTTTCAAAGTCCCCACCTACTACCCCTGCGTGCGATGTGTCTGGCTCTTCTAGGCACTTTTGTGAGTGACCCCTGCTTTATGTGTCCAACTGGTAATCCTCTATGCCCTAAGAAAATCCAAACATGTAAGGAGAAATGATTCACAGAATATCTGCA
Organism: Smutsia gigantea; assembly: GCA_032199065.1. Classification (NCBI taxonomy): domain Eukaryota; kingdom Metazoa; phylum Chordata; class Mammalia; order Pholidota; family Manidae; genus Smutsia; species Smutsia gigantea. The sequence goes on along the minus strand of JAVSCE010015591.1, from coordinate 12,804 downwards.
TATGGGACAGCTCATACCTGAGAAATCCTGTGGTCTACTTACTTCTCCCTTGCAGTACAAAAGGAGAAGGAGAATTTTTATTATAAAGCAGGAGGAAGAAAGAAGAGAGAGATAAAACTAACATTTATTACTCCAGGTGATTCCTTACCTCAGTGTTTTCAAACTTGTTGGCAGATTGCAAAATCAATTTAGTGGGTCATAGGCAATATTTTTTTTAATTAAAGAGAATAGAATAGAATATATCAGAATGAATCATACATAAATATTATTTCACGTAAGTTCTGTTTCAATCCTTTATTTGTATACTGGATCAAATGTACCTGGGTATATATATGTGTATCTGCATACTGTTTCTACTATATATAAACTTACTTTATATTGTGTATATATAATTCTTTTTTTTTTGGTTTCACTTAAACTCAACTGCATGGTTTGTTAAACACAGACTATAAACAAATTTTGCTGTGATAGTTATATGTAACACATAGGAATTAACTCCTCACACACACACATTTTGAAAGAAATATAAGTATTAAAACATTCCCATAAATATTTTTATACCAGGAGTCAGCACCCACACTTCTTCAAGAATGAGTACAAGTAACAATAGTACTCCTTGCACCTTCTACTTTAAATAAGCATACTGGTCAGAGTATAAAATAGCTCTCTTGCTGTGGGTCAGTGTCAAAAAGTCTTGAAAGCCACTGCCTCATCTCATTTAATCTTTTCCCCAAACTCTGTATGAATGGATTCTGGGCCTTCAAAAGAAAATAGCATTCTCCACAGGCACTCTCCGTGACTTTTGCTTGTTGGAGGATCCCAAAGAATGACAAACAGGAATGGTCTTGTTAGCCGGGGCACTGCAGCTGATGAACAAAGACCCTTGCAGTGTGGCAGGTGTGATTATTACATCACCAAGGATAAATTGTGAAATCCAAATATACAGAGTGTTCTACATTGGTTAGATTTGCAACAGAAATTTATATGAGTAAAATAATCCCATTGAAATAGTGGATGCACTGAGCACAGTAGTGTTAGCAAAATGGTAAAATTTATAAAACATAAAAGTCATACTTCACAAGTTGAGATATATAATGCTATTTTAAAAAATATATAAAGTCACCGGAAGGGACTCACAATTACTTTTAGTGGATTTCAAACTTGTATTTAATCTAAATTCTTCTACTCATATTACTACCTTAATAACTTCAATGCAGAATGTCCACATATTAAGTTAAATAATTCTAACTAGTAAATATGCCCTGGATATTTTACACACACACACACACACACACACACACACACACACAGCCATTATGGTTTTTACATGATGGGAAGAAAAATGCTATGCGATTTTTTTTCTCTTATCAAGGAGCTGTTATTTAAGCATAAGCCTGGGATGCTCAAAATAAAATTTGAGTTTGCAAGATCAAGGCATGGTAAGAAGTGTCCAGATTACTGTTGACTAATATATGTTTTCAAAAGCTAATCTTAAGAATGAAATAAAACATGAATTGCATGCTTTCTGCATCTTGTGAGTAAAACAACTACAGTTTAAATTGCTTAAAGTAGCAGGTACAATGAATACTGTTGCTAATTGTGTTAATTTTCAGAGAGATGGAGGTGCTGACTATTACCAGTATCAAAAATATGTACAGAATTGTTTTGATAACATTGTGTTTTAAGAAGAGATGGGGAGAAGATGGATTGCCGTTCAACCAGCTGTTACATGTTATATGTAACAGACTTGATAAATATTTACAACTTTTTAACAAATCATGCATTTAAGTTGAAACAAAACCAACAAAAGTGAAATAGGCATATGGACTTGTGATTTTTAAATTAGATTAGTCTTAAAATTCAAATAAAATGTGGAAAATGGCCTGAGGGGCTGTTACCTTCTCTGTGATATATTTTTAGCCCTACTTTACAAAAGGGAAAACTGAAGTACAGAGAAGTTAAATAATTCACCCAAATTTGCCACATAGTTGCTAAGTTGCAAAGCCATCATTTGAACTTAGTTCTTCATCCCTAGTGTTACACACTTTTTATTGCTCATAACTGTCATAGTAGGTGACTAAAATGGCTCTCTCTGGAACTCTTCTGTCTGTGCATATGGACTTCCACCGTGGATACTTAATCTCTCTTCTTCGTTTCATCCTCCTGGGCTATCTGTGCACTTTATCCAATCCCCACAATATCCATTAGCTCCAGGCCACACATTTAAATATTCAACTCTGTTTCCCTTTTTCTCCCTCAGAGGAGTCTACTCCACCCAGGCAATTTACTGCCCACACATGTAACCCTCATTCAGGCTCCAGACATTCTTCTACTGAAAAGAATGTTAGCTGACACTCTTGCTCCATATCCATTCAAGCCACAGACTTTGTTGAAGATCTACATTCCAGTTCACCTTCCTTCTGCAACACTCACCTACAGTCCATACCTCCTCCTCCCTAGTGTGAACTACAATAGCACTCCCAAGAGGAATGATTTCTGTCCCGCTGTCCCTGTCTCCAGGCAGCAGCTGGTCATGTGTCTCATTTTCTCAGCAGGCTATTATAAGTTCCTGCCCAGGTTCAGGCCACTGAATCTTTCATGTTCTTGTGTTTCACAGCAACCAGCACATCAGAGAGACTCAGTAAATATGTATGGAGTTTTTGACTGCTGTCTTTCTGGGGAATAGAAAAAAAGAAAAGAAAAGGAGGAGGAAGATTCCTCTCTGATCATTTCTCAACTGTATATGAAGTCCTCAGGAGGGGAAATAAAATGTCCTTAGTGGAAATTTCAAATATACAGGAACTTACAGAACACATTTATTGTGTTTATGTTTTTGAACTTTCCTGACATGGTACAGGACAAGGTTTTCCAAAGTATGCTTCAAGAGATGAGAGTTGTAGGAAAAAAAGTGTTCCAAGATCAAATAACTGTACATAATACTTGTTAAATGACATGGATGAGGTCTCTTTGTTGCAGACCTTCAGCTTTGGGGCTCTTTCATTAATCAAAGACATATCTTATACATATTTTTTATATATACATAGTAACTTTGCATGATTTCATGTGGTCTTTTAAAGGCTATTCTAGATCTTAAATTTTTCACTCATGTTCAGCCCAGAACTGGTTAATGATTGAGAGTTGGTAGTGATGATAGGAAAATAGTAATTGGTTTAGGTTGAGACCCTGTGAGAGAAGAAGGAACTCCTCATGTATTAAATGCTTATTGCAGAATAACTTTTATTTAAACAACCTGGTAAGTGGGTCAGAATAGTAGTTACTATTGATTGACTACCTACTATAAATCAGATATAGCCCTTGGGGCTTTACATGCATTTTCACATGCATTTCTCCTAAAAACTAATTCCCAGCTTACACAATGGGCTTAGGTATTTAAATGACTAATTTAAGGTAACTAGAACAATGGCAAAGCTAGAATTCAAATTCTAGGTGACTCAAAAATCCTTGCTCTTTCTGATCTGATCCGTCCTGTGGAGAAGTCTGTAGGTTGTGGATTCTCACATATGTGTGCAAGAACTTTCCTACCCAAGTCTAAATCTCCCTAGATACTCTTACACACCTAGAGAACTAATTTCTTTTACGTAAGTTTGTGTGTGGAGTCAGCTGATATACAGTTGTATAAGCCAAGTATATCTGATATAATCTTGAGTTCTGAAACTTGCTCTATCATGTATATATACCTAACAGATGCAGGATTACCAGAAGACTTATAGCACAAGTTATAAGAATAAAAATTGGACATAAGAAATTACCTTTTTTGACACTTTGTTCCTAGCCTGTTTAAAAGAGCCTGCCTTTTCATTGGATAAATTTTGTATATTTTTTCTTAGCTCTGACTTCAGTTTCTTTCATGGAATGAACGTCTCTTTGGCACTACTTCTCTTTCGGTATCTCATAGTGAGGGGGGTGAGGGAACAAAGAAGACAGCAGAGGTACTGATTCTGAATAAAAGATTCTGATGCAGTGTTAATTAATTAAGACCATTATTTTCTCTTCTCCATTCAGGAAGGAATTCTCAACTGGAGTCCTTGGTGACTTCAGGGAGGTCAGTGAATACTTTTAAAATTAAAAAAAATCATATGAACTTACATCCAGTTTTCTGGGGAAGTTTGCATCAGATTCTCAAGAGGTTTATTAGACTTCCAAAATGGTTAAGAAGCACAGTGACTTTTAAAGTACAAGGAATCAAAAAGTACACCTATTACCAAGGTCTCCTTTACACGGCATGATTTAAGGAAGTTTTCCTTCCATGTGAAAAGTCAGAACAAAGATCAGGAGATGAGGATGATGGAGTGTGCAAGACAGAGTAGTGAGCAATGAATCAATGAAGTTTATGGTGAAAACCAGTACATGATATAATGTAACTGGGAATTTTACAAAGATGAAGAAAGGATTCTTATGACAGAAAAGTCATGTTCTGAGGAAAACCTAAGAAGGAAAAATCAGCATAATATGTATGTATGTGAGGTGTAGGCATAGGGAAGCTGACAGGGATGGGTAGTGGAGATAAAGCAATGGAAACATTGAACAATCTCATGCAGAGATGGTAGGAAGTATTTAATTTTGTAATATTGAGAGAGAAATGTAGGTTTAAATATGGCTATTAGAAAATAATTCAAACACTACAGATTGGCTAAACTTAAGAACAGCAAGAGTAGGTAGGAGATTCAAGCTACTCCCCCAATTTTAGTTTGCATAGAGAATCCATTCTCCTGATCTTGGTAGAATGTACACATGACCTTAGTTCATTCACCTGTTCTCCCCAAACTTCATATCTGTGGATTAATGGGTTATTTCAGATTTTCACCTGATTTTGTAAAGATCACTCCATGTATTTATTATAATGCCTATCGTTTTAAGTCTAATATTACCATTTCATTACAGAAAGGCACCATGTGTGCTTACCCATTCCAAAGTTCTGGCAGTGTTAGTTCCTGATACTCTTTAAAAAGAGACAAAAAGAGAGTTCAGAAGCAAGAGACTGAACATGAGAGATAGAAGGAGATGAATACATCTAGAAAGCTATACTCAGAACAGCATTATTGCTTGAATCTTACTTGCAAAGAAATACTCCTGTTCTAAGACATGCATACATACTTATTGGGTATTCACTCAAATATTTGTTGACTAATTGTAAATGTCAGGAACTGTCCTAGACACTTTTAAAAAGACCAAGAAACAAATATAACAGTGATATAAACAAAGTCAGAGAGACAGAAGCCAGAAAATTGTTTCTAGGTAGAGTGATTGACTAAGAAGGGCAGCATTAGATGAGATAGTGAATAAAAGAGAGTTGGCAATGGTATTGAAAAACCCACTGAGAAAAAGGCTTTCTGTGAACAGAAGTATGGAATCAATATAGTAAGTATGAAGAGTTTGTACAGGAGGTTTTTGAGCAAAGGATGGACACATTAAAAACAGAGTCTAAGGAAGATAATTCTGACTTTATAAGTGGTACTATGGTGAGAAAAACTGAACACAAGGAGACCCAGTAGTAGGCTGTTACATGAATCTAGAAATACATACATGAGTCAGTTACAGAAATTAAGAAGAAATTGGTAAATCAGGTGGCTATGTATTAGATGGGAATATGGTTGGGGCAGGAGTAGAGATAGGTGTAAATATATACCAGAGAGGGGTGTAAATATACTTTCTCTAAGATTTTCTGTTTATCCATGACTTTCTCAGAATATCTCAATTTCAAGTATAAAACATCCATATCTGATATTTAGTTGAGCTGAACTCAAAAATTCCAGTATTGTGGTATTGGATGGGTTGTTTGAAGGCATCTGGTAGATTCAATAACTCCCTCTATAGTAGTTACTGACTCCGTGCAGGTTAACCGTAGTGGGTAACTTTAAAACCAACAACACCTCACCCAGATAACACAGTGTCAGACATCATAGATTAAATACATGTGAGAACTGGATAGGCCCTAGAGCTTATCTTCCAACTTATTTTCTGTGAGGAATGTTTTATGCAGTAACTGACAAAGATAAAGACCCAAAGACTTTCATATCTGAAGGTTGATTTGCCTGTGATAGATGGAAATATAGGTACCTTGTTACAACCTCCCCCCAACAGGGATAAAAATGACTCTGAGGTTGTAACAGGAGTATGAAAATAGCATACATAGTTCTAATATTTTTTTCAGCATCCTTACAAAATGCTTGTTACTTTATTGAAACAACTTCCCAGACAAAAACTTCCTCACTAGCATTCCTTCAATGCCCTTTTTCATCGTGTTGTTGAAATATGAATTAGGAATGAAACTCATCTTAGCCCAAAGTGGTTGGTACATATGCTCTGTCTTGAATATCAGTGATCACGCCTTGATATTGTGCTTTGAAATTAGCCTCTTCTTTGCTCTTGAGAGGCTGCCCTTCCACCTTTCTGGCAGCTCCTCGTCTCACTACGCCTCCTACCTGGTGTTGGCCTTCTCCAATCTTCCTCCACTCTGTTCCTAGAGTGAGCTTTCTGAAAAGTGGATCTGACCATGTGACTTCCTAGTTTGGATTTTCGATAGCTCCTTCAGAAATAAACTGTAACCCCTTAGAATACTATACCAAGTCCCCCATGACTACTTCTCCACCTTTATCTTTGTCCATTGCCAGACATAACTTCATATCCTTGCCCGCTACCTGAATAGCCTATGTTCTCCAACTGTCAACAGCATATGATTGCCCTCTATCTCAAATGTCACCTCCCATTCTTCACCTCGTTAATTCTCAGTGCATCCTTGGAGACTCAGGGCTGGCATTCCTTCCCTCAGAAAGCAATCCCAGATCTCTTCCAGGCGGCAGTACGTGGCACCTTCCCTGTCCCCCATCTCCATCTTGTGCTTACATTGCACCTATACCTACTGCCTGGTTTTAGCGAACAACTTACAGGCATATTTTCCTATAACTGTCTTCCTCACCGGACTATGAACTTCTTAAAACCCAAAATTGTTTCCTTCTCTTTGGTGTACTCAACACCTGGCACATAGCACATAAACCCTTGAGAGAGGGTAGGAACTTTTAGCCATGTTGTTCGTCATAAGATCCCCATCTTTAGTGCAGTATCTAGAAAAGAATCTATTAGGTGAACAGTGCAAAGTTATTTAACTCACAGTTTCTCACTTAAACTAAAACAATCTAGAAGGTTCTTGTTACTATCCCCAATATACAGGTGAGAAAATTAAGGCCCAAGGAAAATTAGATGATTTGCCTGGGGTTGTGGTTTGTATAAAACGGGGGTTGGGATTTCAGGAATATTATTGCTTACAGCAGTCACACGTGTCATATGGAGTCCCCCGTGCAGATGTCTGATAGAACTTGGCTCAAACTCTAATTCTCTGGACAAAAGGCATCTGTATTCTTCCAATGAATTACAGAAGCTTTCTCCTCTTTTTCTGCCTGTCCTCTCCAGTGTCAGCTCAGGATGACATTTCTGTTTGGGCCAGTCTGGCCTCTCAACTCAGTCCCTTCACTGGATTAAAAGAAAACAAATATCTTTATCTCAGCATTTTATGCCTTCAGTAACTTTATTAAAGGTTGAGGGGTGAGGGAGATTTATAGAGTGCTATTACCCTGTAGATCAAGCTGATTCCTTTCTGTTACACGTAAGCATACACATATGTGCATACACCCTCTGTCTGTCTCTCTGCCTCTGTCTCTCTCTCTCTCGAACAACCAGCATATTTCTTCCCTTTCTGTAATAAGTAGCCTTATCAAACACTTCCTTGCAGGTACGTTCTCCCTGAAAGGAATTCTGGGGAATACAGCTGTGGGGAATACAGTATGATTAAAATTTCAGTGACTAGAAGATTGTAGTTTTTAAGAGCAAGAAGCCGTTTCCCTTGCAAGTCATATTGGGCAATCCTTCTATTCATGCCTGACATATCAGGAAAACCTATGCCTATGTAGAATTTTAATACTGAGAACGTCTTACATAAGAATAATCATCAGAGAAGCAAATGTTCTATTAATTACTAATTTCATTCTACCAATAATATGACCAAAGATGATGGTCTTACTGAGTTCAGCCTTGCCTCCCCCAATCTCATGTAGTGTAGAGCCCGAGGATTTTCCACCTAAATAAAATTCAGTCTCCTATCTCTTCAGTACTCTAAATCACTCAGTGGCTCCTACTCTTGAAGATTCAGTGGAAAGCCCCTTCCTCAGATGCCTGACAAGACTTCCATGGCCAGCATCTGTGGATTTCTCCAGCCTCTTTCCCCCTCAGCAAGGCCCTATACATGGTGGTTCCTTTCTCCACATACACATGACACATAGCACATCCCATTGAACATGGACCCATGTGCTTGCTCATATTGTTTTCTCTTAAAAATCCTTCCCACCCTCTTCACTTACCTCTTATCTCATTCTTTAGGACTAACGTTCTCCCCCCTCCACCTCTGTCCCAGTCTGATTTAAAGAACCTTCTTTTATCCTTTTGTAGCCTACATGCTTCCTTCTTTCAGAATGCTTTTCTAAGGTGGAATACACTGAGCTCATCTTCTCTACTGACTCTAAGCTTTGCTTGGACAAGAGTCACCCTCTTTTGGTTATCTTGTTTTTGCAGATTCTAATAAAGTCCATGACACCGCAGTTGATGGTAAATAAATGTCTGCTGAATTACTGATGGTACTAGAAGTCAGTGAAACCCAATCTTATGTTTAGTTCACTTAAAAAAAATCTACTAGAGCCTTAGGCAGCACTAGAAAAAAAATCAGAGATAGTGGGAAGATAAAAGAAAAAACCCCACAAAAAACCTTCTCTGAGGTTTTTATAAGTACTAAGTGAAATTTCATATATTTCATAAGATTTTAAAATACTTCAAAACAAGAACTTGATGCCAGAAATACACTTGGAAATGATAGCAGCTTGCCACTGGCAAGCTCTGCTTAAACCTGTTGCATGTACACAGTGAATGTGAATCCAACTCCTTCATGTATTTCCCATCAGATAAAATGCCTACAGTGGAAAAAAAAGAAGTCAGCAAAAGTTAGAGCTAACTTGCACAAATCTTTGACTGTAGTGAACTCAGGGAGTGACTAGCTGGAAGCAGTACATCATGAAATAAAAATCATTTTTCTCTCTACTTCAGACATTATCAACTCGGTCCTTAGGGACAAAGAGGGAATTTTGGTGAGATTAGGAAAGAAGAAAGTGAACTTAATATGGAAAGATATATATTTAAGTATTTGCTCTTTGGAGCTGTTTAGGGAATGTTTCTTTTTTAAGAAAAATCTAAATTAGCTATTATAGTTTGTATTTATTTTTTAATTAAGTGAAAGCAAATGGTGTCTAAAGTAAGTGATATTTTTGGCCCTGTTCTCTTAATTCACACCAGTAGGCCTGTCTAAGAATTATGACTAATTTATACAGACCTTTAATCATTCAGGGGTTGGCAAAGAAACTAACATCCACTCAGTTCCTTTTACCTCGATGGGTCAACATGGTTGTAAGCTGTGGGTAAAAGTAATCCGCTGAACATTTCACAAGGAAACGACCTCAACCTCTAGCTAGCTGCTGTGGCTCTAAGGCTATTACTTTGTTTCTTTTTCAAAGGGAAGCTGCTACTTCAGCATCTTCCCCAGGAGCTCCTGGCACAGTTTCAGACCATGTGGTAGGGGAACCCTTGATCACATCACAGTGATGGAAGCCAAGTGCTGGCCTGCAAGAGTTGAGGACTATTTGTTCACAGAAGATCTTGAGCAGAAACACAGGTGTTCCATAGTTCAAGGGTGCCTAGAAGAAAACCGATGCCACTGTGGAAGGTGACTTATACAGGCTCAGGTTATTTCTCAGCCACTCGTTCCAGAGCGCTCTCCTAGCTTTGATGGAATTTAGTCAACAGTTGGTTCTTGGGCATTTTTCTCCCTGTAGTTCCTTACCTTAGCAACATTTTGGACAGTTAAAAGAAGTTTCACCTATTTTCAAGTAGTGCCGTAGGACATACTGCTTTCTGGGGAGGAAGTATTTTATTGAAAGGATGCAGTATGTATGTGTTCTTGGTAAAATCCAAAGTTTAACTAGCTTACTGTTTCTGTCCTGCTAACTGTCGATGACATTTAGGTGTGTTATTTGGTGTAGTGACTCAGTTTTTCTTGTAGGATAGCTCGCAACTGCACATTGGGGCTTTTTTCATTAGGGATGGAAAAAGGTCACTTACTCGATGTCTTAGAAAATTTAGGGTTAAAATTCCTAAAGTTAGGCTTTAATAATGCTCCTGAAAAACTGTGGCTTGCTATATTGCCTGTTAAACTAGGAATTTGAAAAAAAAAGTTGTATTCTCAGCTCTGTGCTAATATCAACAATAATTCTTTACTTGAGCAACAGTTTTATAGAACAAGCTGTTCTTTACTCTGTTGTTAGTGCATAATTATTTTCTTACTTATTGGTTCACAGTTGTGCTCTTGTCATTTTGTTTTTCATTTTCCAGACTTATACAAGCATGCTGAAGTAGTTAAAATACGTGTACATACAATAGAATTATTGTGTGGGTTGTCAAATGGCTAATCTGTGATTTGGACATAAAGTAGATCTTCCAAAATAAGTTGTCCCTTTTGTCTCTGTACTGCTTTCTTAAGAGCAAAATCTGTATTTAAGTGCATAATGTCCTGCAGCACTGAAACTTCCCTGGGTTGCTTTTCCACTATTACGATTAAAAGATAAACACTGAAATATAATAGGTGGTGCTACATCCTGCTAGAGCCCAGGCTTGTATTTCTGAGAAGCTTTGAGAAGTTGGGAAGGGGATTTCTTATACTGGGAGGTGCCCCTGAGTCTCAGACTTGGGAAGAGGAGAGGGAACATGCAAAGCCAAGACCTAAGAGGTGTAGGGAAAGGATTCCCAGCTTCTGGATATAACCAGTGACTGGAAAGATGGCAGTGAACAAATCCTAGACACCACAGTATGCATCTTCAGCCCACTGGATGTGTCAAATATGAGCATCTCAAATGACTTAAAATAAGTTAATCTTCTCTTAAAGTATCTTGCATTCTTATTTTATACCATAGAGGGAAGAAAAAAGCAAAAACAAAGCAAAACCACACAGTATATGTACAACCGTCACAACTAGGAAATGCTGCTCTTGCATATGGAAGATATTAAGTAAAAGGAAAATGTGTTATGGTCATAGGCTTAATTATTGTTTGTGATCTTTGGGGTATGGGATTACTAGGAACTTTCTTCATTATGCCTTTGTATAATGTTTCAATTTTTATACAAGCATGTTATATTTCCTATTTTTATAATCAGGGAAAAGCAATACAGATAAATATTTATACTACTGTTTAAAACTGTATTTAAGGTTTTTCTTTTTGTTAGGGAAAAGAATATCTCCAATCCTATACTTTACCTGGCAAAGTTTAGGAAGTTGTTTATTCACCTAAAATATATTTTGACAGAGAGTGGTGCAGGAGATTTAAAAAAGTGAATAAGGGAGGTAAATTTTAACCAAGTTGTCAAAGTGAATAGCCAACAGTTCAAGAATCCTTGATAACAATGACCCATGTGGCCCATGTAACAAATACTTTGAAAGTTATTCTAACTTTTACAAATTCTAATAAAAACCAATCTGGAAAATCCCAGGAGCCTGAGACTCAGTCCACGAAATTGTTTGTTGTACCACTGATCATTTATGGAGTCTAAATTTCAAGGGGAAGAATTTCTTCTCCTCCTTTAGATTCAAGACAAAGAAAAAGGATCTCACTAAGTTCATGTAAGCTTTTCAGTGTATTCTTTTTAGCTGACAATAACAAAGTTTTGTAAGATGGACTCTTGGGAGTTTTGACTTTTTTCTCCTCTGAATGGTTTGCTTACCCACATGCTAATGAAGTGAAATTATCCGCAATTGATGGGCTCAAGTAGCGTTCCCATGGTCCCCTAGGGTCAGCTTTGGTAAATAGAACTGGCTTCCATATGATGCCTTTGAGTATGGTCTTTTCATTTTCTCACGTTTGTAGTTTATTCTGTGCATGATGGGTGGTAGAAAGACCCTTTCAGACTGTTCCCTTTGGCATCAGAAGACCATCCTGGTCCCATGATGTGCAATTCCACAAGAAAAGGAAGCACTAATGCAGGACATGTGTAAATTGCCCATGCTGTATGGTGCATTAGATAATTCAAACAATTCTGAATGTGGAAACACAGCATATTGTCGTATCTGTAAATTCTAAAACGTTCAGCCGCACAACATTGTTTTTATTTGCTTGTTTACGTCCACCCCCAAATTAAAAAATCTGGTACTTAGCATGGGCTGGACTGGGTACTGAAAGAGTCTGGGCTTAATAGAAATACTTCTATTCCCACAACCCCCGTGTCCCCTGAAGGAGGTTAATTCTCAACTTTCAGAAATGAAGCCTCCAAAAACCCAAGCCCACGGAAACGTTGTATGAGTCCTAAGTAACCTTGTTTGTGGGGCTCTCCCGCGAAACCTCGCAGGGAGCAGCTAGCGGTGGAGACCTTGAGCCTCAGGCTGTCGGGGCGAAGCGGGTGGGGCCGCGGCTCCGCGGGGCGCCGCAGGGTCCCCGCCGGGCAGGTGCGCGGCCGCGCGCGCGTGCGCGCCAGGTCCCGCCTGAGCCCCGCCGCGGGCGCGACCCCGGGCGGCGGGCACTCCACACCGGGTTTTCCGCCACTCCCCTCGCACAGCCCCACAGCAGCCCCACGGACACACGCTCGAGCCCGCGCGTCCCCGGCTCGGCTTCAAAGCGAGCGGCGCCGGCCTGTGCGGGCTGATGGCACGGCGAGGCGCTGGGAGCTGAGGCAGCGGGGAAGGACGCGCGGGGGGCGCGGGCA